>JAYESA010000006.1:84097547-84305047 GCA_036927795.1 Iris macrosiphon
ACCTAGACAGCGTTCTACCGCCGATGCTGCGGCGTAGGCTGGACGTACCCACGCTCTCGTGCCCCTATACCGGGTGCGGGTCATGACACTACCGTCGATGTTGTGGCGTAGGCTGGACGTACCCACGTACTCGTGTCTGAATATCCTGGTGTGGGTCATGACAGGATGGAGGCTCGAGGGGCATTCGACAGAAGGTGGATCATCGAAAACTTGTCTTGGAGGGGCTTCGAGATACTTTAAGGGATACAGAAGATTTGGTTCATCGAGACAAAGTGACGAATGGTGATGAGTCAAAGATTGAGGGCCAGTCTATCGGTCCTATGACAGCTGGTCGGTCTCCAGGTGCGGGTTGCTCCACGGATCCGATTTTGGCAACGGGTAGTTTGCCAAAGCTTCACAGAGTGATATTGGTTTCAGTAGTTCGAGGTCAAGAAGGAGATCAAGGTTTGCAGCAAACTCAATCTGAGGCAGAAGCATCATCATTCACATAGTTCAGAGAAAGCTGTGGGTCATCGACGGCATGCACAGTGCGTGATATTCTACTCGAGGACGCATGTGTATGGGAGATCTTCAAGTTCGAACACGAATGTGGACAGATTTAGGAGTTCGAATCTTGGGAGAATCGCACTATCCGCTTGTTGGGCCAGCCAAGGGTGAAGAAGCTCGTCGGAACTTTAACACGTTTCGGTAGAAGACGGAAGTCGGGGACATGTAGCCAAGACTCATGGTGAGGCTGATCGTCAGGAACTTCGGTCTTGGTCATGTTATTGATATCAGAAGGATCTCAGTGGTGCAAGAGGTGCTACGCATGGCAGCTAGCGTCAACGTGACGGTCGAGGAGCTGGAGATGACGGAAGATGCAAAGTAACTCGGGGGATTGGAGATTGGTGGCATGGGGGAGCAAGATTTTTGTCGTGGGACGATAGGCATGGAGTCCAGTTTATGAGCCATGGAGACAACATCTCATCAGACTAGACGGAGAGATTGTTGGGAATCAAGTCTGCTGAAGGGGGCAGAGTTTGGTTTGAACTCGGTCCCTGGCCGAGTTTGGGACGAACTCGGTGTGGTGTTCCAGAACCTCAAAACCGAAGTTGGTATGAGTTCGATGTCTGCGGCGGCTGCTCGGATTTTGGAGTTTTTAGATTATATTTTGGACCATTGGATGTTAGTAGACGGGTGGATCTTATGGTTGGTTATTTTTATGGTTTCCTAACCCTAAAATAGATTTCTCATCCTATAAATAGGAATGAGGGTGGAGGCACAAAGGAGAAGCACAAATTGGAGATTCGGGGTGCTCGTCTGTAGGAAATCTAAGAGAAAGCCAGTGCTTTGCTCTTAGGACTTCGACATCCAAGACAGAATGAAGAAGGAGATCTAATCGAGGAGTCATGAACTTCGGTTAGGGAGATTCCTACGGGTTGGTGAGTGATTTCAATTATAATCTTCTGCCTTTCTTCTTGAGTGTGGTGAGGGGGTTGAAGCTATTAGGGCAAAGGGTTTCAATATTAGTTTTTTGTAATCTTGTAATTTTATCTGAGTTATAAAGGTTAAAATTTGTCCAGGTGACGTAGTCACCGTCATATACTTGTCTTCATCTGTGCTTGGTGTTCGTAGATTGGTTGGTTATCTCAGGTGGGTTGGCAAAGCGCTTCTTCCGCTGCGCGACCAACATGTGGTATCAGAGAGCACATGTTCCCAACATGTGGTATCAGAGCGCACGTGTTCCCAATATTACTGGCATATGATGTAACTCGTACAAAGCCGATAACGATCTTGGTCGATTATCTTAACACAAAGAATAATGGAAAGTACTATTTTCTTTAATAACATTGTCGTCTGAGATTACAATAACATTCTCAGGATTGATATGACTACTTATAATATTTAATTACATAGTTGTCAATTTCGATCACAAATGGGTTTGTTGTGCCCATATCAGCAACAAAGGCTCTATGCCGTCCAAGTCTACGTCAAAAGGTTACTCAACACCCGAACCCTATATGAGATTAATGTCTCCAAGATCAATGATGAATGTCTCATCCTCGGCTATACCACTTGTGCCTCCACCAAAGTCTTTGAGGTCGACAACGAATGGCGCGTTATTTGCTTAGCCATCTTCAGCTTCGTTTTATACTTCATTGTCGTTGTCATCCTCAGTAGACAAGGGTTTATAAAGGATGGCGTCAGCGATGATTCAAGTCCCTTGAATGGATCATATTCGCAAATTTACTACGGACAACCCTATATGCTCATCTACATATATGAAACATTGATAGAAAGTAGAAGGGACGAGATTTTCATGTATCCAAGGACGTCTAAGCAGCACATTGTAGAATACCTTGATGAGGAATAGCGATGTATTTGTCTTCAGCAACTAAGGAATACGCGACCATTCCTTGACGTCGCTAAGTACGTCGCTAATTTAAGTTAGCGATATTTTTTTAGATATTAACAATATTTTTCTGTGTCACTAATATAACTTATTTTGGTAGGGGATTCATGGTGGGTACTCAGAAATTGGCCCTAGTGCAACCCATATGGTAATACCTCCATGCTCGTGCACCGTCAATCAAACTCGTTAAGTATGACAGACTCTTGTTTGGATGCACCACGTATAACCGGTCATAGCCAAATTGATGCACAAAGCGTCTTAGAATATACGGCTCCAGATGATATCGATTCCCGAATCTGACTACGAGAAAGAAAGGACATATGTTAAGTAACCACTCAAATACCCCAGTTGACAGCCAACAGCGATCAAGTCCAAGACTTCGAAGGTCGCTGCCTCGGCATCGGCTATATAAGGATTGCAGCAGATGAACCTATAATTATCCCCTCTCTTAACTATCCCCTGACCGTACTCAACAACGTTTGCACTGTGCCAGGTCGAACCTGCCCGCTTGATGATACAAAAGATTTCATCATTGCGAGCATCGGAGCCAAATTCAGAAGAAATATGAGAAGGACAATGCATAACGAACCATGTCATTCATCAAATAGGCATAGGGCAATTCCACCCAAGGACATGAACCCTTTGACAATGCCCCCTTTCCCTGGGAGGCAAACTAATGGGCAAGGTTACGAAGCCCTCGGGTTAATTAATCTGGCACACCACCGTCTAAAGAAGAGCTAAACGATGGGCGAGTGCTAACCAAACGGCCGAAAATAATACATTTCAATGGAGATAACCATCCCCACTGCTTGGAACCACACATTTTCTCAACAAAATCGATAAGAACCCAGTAAAGGCTCTCTCGTCAAAGGGAGAAGCACCTGGTAATGACAGCTCTTAAAAATTCCCAGAGATTGTGAAGGAAATTTTTTGTCACTGATTTAGTGGCAGAGTTGTGACAGTTTGTGACCTATATATATTGTCATTGGCTAATTTGCAACTAAAAGCATGAACTTTAGTCATATTTTTAGAAACTGCTACTATTAACTTCCAAATTTTACAACGTGCTATTATGAACTTTCAATTAATTTAGTATTGTAAATTGTCGCATATTTGCAAGTAAATAATATGAACTATAGTTTGTTTTTCATGTTAACGCTTATTGGTGGTACTATTAACTTCTAAATAAGTGATAGTTTAGTATTAAATTACAAACTTAGAAATTCATTTTGACAAGTTACAAAATTGAGAAGTTCATGGTTGCAAATTGTAACATTATCATTTTTTTTATTGTGAAGGAAATTTTCCTAATAAAAATATTAGTTATGATTATTTCTTATTGAACTTATTTTAGATTTATTTTATTTTAACTCGGAGAGATAAGATTGGTAAATGCAGATGTCAATTTTTTTATTTAATCTAACTTTATGGTCAATTTCAGCTAGCAATTTTCCATTATCATGTAATTGGTACTAAAAGGCATTATCATAATTGTAAATGGGAGAAGAGAGTTTTGATCCAAAAATAATATTTGATGTTTATGATTACAAATTAAACCTAGTTTTTATTTTTCTACGTCTCTAACTCTATTATAGCTACATATTGCTATCACGTATCATCTACTAATGTAAAGGCTAAATTGGGTTTTGAGTGCAAAATCCTCAATGCATCGAAGTAACTCGAGCACTATTCCAGGATCCGAAAACTATCATTCTCATCTTTTCACAAATCCTCACCCATTTTTTTTATAATACTTTATAAAAATTAGTACTGGAAATAAACCCTTTAATACTTCCGATCTATCTTACGTCATTCTCATTGTCTTAAGTTACAAATTGGCCTTATATTTGCAAAATAATGGTTTTCAATTTCTGTTTAGTCGCTGATGAACTTTTTATCTATCCTTCACTGATTATATATTATTAACGACGATCTATTCTCGCTGGGTCTGGGTCTTCTCTTGACTTCAAAAGTGAAGAAGCACGATCTATGAATTGGTCTGGAATGCTGAATTAATTAAGAATGAAAGTTCAGACACCGGAACATATGCTAACTAGCTAGCTTAACGTGATGACCATGGCATGCAGGCAATATCAAGTCTTTGCACTTCACCTTGATATAACTAATACTAGAATCAAAGTCTAGCTTTCAATTTCCAGATTTTTACTAGAATCAAAGTCTAGATTTCAATTTCGAGACTTATACTAGAATCAAAGTCTAGCTTTCAATTTCCAGACTTTTAGGTCTTAGGAGCATATATAATCAAGATATCTGATAATTAATAATCAGCCACGTCAGATGCATCAATAAGGCAGTACGAGTTTACTACTATATATTAATGTGTATGTGCCAAAGTCCAACTAATAATAACGTTTTTATACTGGACAACATGACCGTTTGCTAAAATTTACAAGTCGTAAGTTTGAATAATAGAAGGAAATTTTTTGGAGAAATGTCAACTTTCAATTTCATGTGGTCACGTGTTTGCTCTGCTTTCACATTTTCCCCTCGTCAGACGTCAAAACACTTACTGACGCAGCACGAGAATCTCCTTTGTTTGAAAACCAACGAGCTAAAATAACCAGAAGTACTAAATCTCAATTCTCAAACAAGATATTAAAAAAAAGGTCTTAATTGACATTTAAAATAATAAGATTGAACATAATATATAATCTTTTAAGTAATTATATATATATAAATCTAATTTTAGTTCTTGATCCCAGCCCATATTGAATAGTCCGCATTCTTTAAGGGTCCAAGGGGGACCACAGACCACGGCTCCCTCCAGTTAAAAAAATTTAATGATTACTGTATAAAAAAATTATAATTTTAAAATATATATTAGTTTTGTCCCTCCAATGTACAAAGAATAAACTGGTTCTAGTTGTAGTACTTTGGACTTTTAAATGAGAATGTATGAGTTTGAATGTCATTTTCGCTAAGATTTTTTTTATATATTTCAAAAAAAATTATGTACAATTTTTGTTTCCTCTTTTGTATAATACTTTGAAAATATTGACTTTATTTTTTTTACTATTTCTTGTTTGAGTTTAATTATTTTTTTTGCTATTGAAGTCAATTAACATGGTAACAATTAAGGATTTCTATATGTATAGCAAGGCCTCCCCAGGATTTTAATCCTGACTCTGCCCGTGTCAGTGTCTAATCAATATCATCTCCTTCCAAATGTACATGATGACATCATCATCACGAACATTGGGAACCGTACGCCTACGATGTTATACGAAAAAATATATAGCAACTTGTTCCATATTGCATTAGCCTTATGTAATCACTCACAAACCTCCTCGTGAATATATGAACTTGATCCGCTAAATTATCCCATGTCATGCTATTGTCCGACCGATCGAAGACCTCCTTCGAGTACCTCTTCTCCTTCAAGTACTTTTTTTTCAAAAGAAACTTGTCTTCCAATGTGCCTATTTGTCACGACCCGCATCCGGATGATCGGAACACGAGTACGTGGCAACGTCCAGCCTACGCCACAATAACAACGTAGAACGTTGTCTATGACAATAATGACTAACTAACAATCTCACACTATATTTTATCACTACCAAAATATGATAAAATAGCGACGTTTATAGCGACGTCATATTAAAACGTCGCTAATATTAAAAATTTGAGCGACTCCAAAAATAAACGTCGCTATACATCGCTGTTGGGGGCACATAGCGATGTTTAGCGACTGTAATTTAGTTTTTTTTAAAAATAGTCGCTATAAGTTTCTTTAAGGTCGCTAAATATCACTGAGTTTTTTGATTTAGCGACGTTTAGCAACGTTAGTTTTTTCGATTTTTAGCGACATTTTTAGCGACGTCTATAACGTCGTAAACTTTTGAATTAGCGACGTCTAGTTATGACGTTGCTATTTTATATTAGCGACGTCATAAGTTGACGTCGCTAAACGTCGCTAAATTTTTTAATATATGTTTCATTCCCCCCCCCCTTCTGTCAAAATATTTCCAAATTTTCAACCCCCCTCTTCCCTGTAATGCCCCGCTCCGCATCGGCATTATGTATCAGGTGAGTGGGCAGAACTTCGTTCTCTGATTCTTGCACGCCTTAATAATAATCTGGGTTTTTGCTTGCAATATTTTCATAAGAGAATGATAGAACCTGCCTTGCATGTTAATGAACGAACTCACCTAACTTATCTTTGAAACAAACATGTCTGCTTAACGAGAATCCTGAAACGCTTGCCTAGAGTGCATGAACATGTTCGCTATCGTCTATGCTTCGAGAGAACCATATTGTGCCTGAATGTATTCAAGTCATAAGTCGAATTTTCCCCGCAACAACGATAACTGTTCTGATGGTTCGTCTCGTCTGCAAACTAGAGTTTATTTGATAGTGTTCCATGCATTCGCACGCGGTCGGGCAATGGCTTTTGGTAGAGAGCTGAACTGCATGTGTCACGGCTGCTACCATGATAGTAAAAAGCAACCATGAGTCACAGCTGCCATTAGCATCAGATGAATGAGTCATTGGTATGCTGTACAACCAGCTGTCGATCCTGAGATACTCGGGGACCGCCCTGCATATAGCTAAGTCATTGTGTTGGCATGGATAGAGGACTGCCCCTAAGATCGTGCATGTGTGTCTAGCTATGCATTTGACCCTAGAGTCTCACGAGACACGCTGCACACACCCTGAAATATGAACGAATGGCTTGCTTGCTTATATATCGCATATGAAACTCTGTTTTCAAACATGTTTCCAAATAATGTAATATGGCTCTATTAGAACTGCATGAAATGAACCTAGGTAAAACTAGAAAGATCACTAGTAATATAATATTTTATAACATGATTACTTAGTGTTGGTTTGAGTGAATGCTTGTTTTTGTTCAGTTGTTTTATCTCACCAGTACTTATAAAAGTGCTGACCCACCAACAGTTTACTTGCTTGCAAGTACTGGATCGTTCGAGGGAGCGATAGGCATGCCACAGTCCCTAAGACCCGGAATCCTGGTTTTGATTGTTGCCCCGAGATGCTATCGTATAAGGGGGCATAATGTATGGAACGAACGAATGCCTTTGCATAAAGGAACCCAAGTTGCCTCGATTGTCCCAAATACTCAGTTGGCTAAATGCATTGTATTGCAACAAGTCCCTTTCCGCTGCTTACTCGATTGATGCGATGATAGCCAATTTCAACTTAAACGATTGGCCTCGTATGGGCCACACCAAAATCCCTTCCTCGCACCCGTGGGACGGGCGCGGTGATTCGCGTCCGGCGCACCGGGGCGCGGTGATTCACGCCCGGTTCGATAGTCCGGCTTTACGTGGGCGAGGCAAGGTGGAGCGGCGGTCCGGGCGGGTCCGGGGCGTGATAGAATGGTATCAGAGCGGAATCGATCTTCTGGCCCAAAACCCGTTGCTATGACTCTGAGATATTATCGATATGGTATTGCAATAGAGCGTTCCATACAATAAGTCCATAGATATTCTCAAAGTGCAAATATTTTCTGAACTTGAATTGCTTGATTGTTTCGATTGAGTACAGCGAGGGATGGCACTATCGCTGCTCAGAATATCGAGAAGTTTATCCTTGAAGTTTCGAGCACGAAACTTTTTGTTGGTTGGTAAGTATGTAATGCCCCGCTCTGCGTCGGCATTATGTATCAGGTGAGTGGGCAAAACTTCGTTCTCTGATTCTTGCACGCCTTAATAATAATCTGAGTTTCTTGTAATATTTTCATAAGAGAATGATAGAACCTGCCTTGCATATTAATGAACGAACTCACCTAGCTTGTCTTTGAAACAAACATGTCTGCTTAACGAGAATCCCGAAACCCTTGCCTAGAGTGCATGAACATTTTTACTATCGTTTATGCTTCGAGAGAACCATATTGTGCCTGAATGTGTTCAAGTGATAAGTCAGATTTTCCCCGCAACAGCGATAACTGTTCTGATGGTTCGTCTCGTCTACATACTAGAGTTTATTTGATAGTGTTCCATGCATTCGCACGCGGTCGGACAATGGCTTTTGTTGGAGAGCTGAACTGTATGTGTCACGGCTGCTACCATGATAGTAAAAAGTAACCATGAGTCACAGCTGCCATTAGCATCAGATGAATGAGTCATTGGTATGTTGTACAACCAGCTACCGATCCTGAGATACTCGAGGACCGCCCTGCATATAGCTAATTCATTGTGTTGGCTTGGATACAGGACTGCCCCTAAGATCGTGCATGTGTGTCTAGTTATGCATTTGACCCTGAGTCTCACGAGACACGCTGCGCACAACCTGAAACATGAACGAACGGCTTGCTTGCTTATATATCGCATATGAAACTCTATTTCCAAACATGTTTCCAAATAATGTAATATGACTCTGCTAGAACTACATGAAACAAACCTAGGTAAAACTAGAAAGATTACTAGTAATGTAATATTTTATAACATGATTACTTAGTGTTGGTTTGAGTGAATGCTTGTTTCTGTTTAGTTGTTTTATCTCACCAGTACTTAGAGGAAGAAGAAGACGGTTGCTCGTTCTCTCCGGATTCATGGCATCGAGGCTCCTAGAGAGGAACCTGCTGTCTCTCCTATTGGGGATGTCTCTTTGATTGGAGGTTCCCCGCCTTTTGGAGAGGGACCCTCAGTTTCGGCTGGTGGTGCCGGAGAACTCCTGCTTGAGGCTGCCATTGCTGCCACTGCCTCCGGTAGTGGAATGAAATCGCCTGCGTGGCCGAGGCAAATGGGAGAATCTTTCCCTAGACCAGCAACGGATGAAACTCCTGCCGCGTCCGTGAGCATGACTAGCGAGATTCCAGCTGACGAACCTCGACTGCGTCTTGGTGAAGGCTTGGTAGAGCTCCTGGCGATGTCGATTGGCCCACCTTCTTCTCCAGGTATGACAGTTAGTATCGCGTCATTAAGGCATGATATAGCTACATCGACTGCAGACGCGGCATATATACCGTTGGCTACTGGTAAAGGTCATCTTTATGTCTCCTCTTAGAAAGATTACTATCATATTAATATCAACTTTCTTGTCCTCTTCTCAGGGGATGGCGTCCACGGGAAGTATAGCGTTGAAGCACCTTCTGGCTCTGCTCGGGCTCCTGGCGATGATACGGAGGCGTTCGACTTCGAGGAGGAAATACCTTCGGGGGCCAGCTCGCCCGGAGTAGTTTCGTCACCTCAAGAGGAGGACGAACCCGTTATCGTGACCTCGCCTCTTGCGAGTATGTCGATGACTTCGACCGTCGTTGTCGCACCATCTTCGGTCGCACTACCCGTCGAGGCGGCGGCTGTGGCCACCTCGTCTGCAATCATTCCTGGAGGAAAACTCGCTAATATCGCGGCCACTCCTGGCGTTCAACCAGATCTGGTTGCGCTGACCGAGCTGTATACCAGCCTCTTTTACACCAGTTTAAAAATGCTGATATCAATGGTGTTGGCGAAGAATCTGGATTTTGAGCGTCTGAAGAAGGCTTCCCAGTTTTTGATTGGGGCGGTCAGGGAGTTCGGCGATTCTGGGGTAGATGACGCCCTGGAGGCGATGGTTAATGGGTTGGAGCAACCCATTAACGAATACTTGCAGCTGACTCGGGGCAGTTTTGAAGCTGAGGTCCAGGCCAGATACGACTTCATGATTGCACGGCTTACCAAACAGCTGGAGAGCCTAGATAACTCCATCAAAGTACATAAGCTGGATATAGATAAAAGAAAAGCTGTCGTGGAGGAGGCTCTTGCTCTTCAGATGAAGTGCCAATTTGAGCATGAAGGGAATGTAGCGAGGGCCCGCAAGTTGAAGGAAAAACTCGCTCAGGCAGAGGAGTGGGCTTCTCAGTCGTTGGCAGGTCTAGATGTAGCGACTAGTCGACTGAGCACAGCACGACGGGATCTGGAGCGTGCAGAAGCTGCCCGAGCTGGCTCTCTTCGGGCAAGGGCCGAACTGTCCTTTATGAACAATCCCGAGGCACGGCTGGAACAGGCCCGCACTGATGCCTTGGTTTCCAGGGACGAGAGGGTAGCTGCACTGGCCAAGCTGATTCGTGATCTGACCGCTCCCCCACAATGATGTACCCTTTCTTCTTTTTGCTTCCCCAATGTAATTCTGCTCTTTTCGGGAATAAATAAAGCAAATCTTTTCTGACTTTGTGGACCCATCATTTCGGAATGTAAATGACAAGTTTGGACGAGAGTGATATCAGAGGTAGTATGGACGTGATAGACTCTCGATAAACTTCTAGCAGGACATACCTATTCAGAGGTCATACAGACATGATAGAATATGACCTAACTAGTTTCGTTTTGGAAGTAGTTTTGTCAGAATTGAGATTCTCGCTATATTCCACTTGAGTAGAGGAGGTTTAAGCATAGTACCTCTTCAGGAATTTACCGTTGATAGGAGCCATGAACAGGTCTCCATTAGGCTGGGCTAACCTGTAAGCGCCGTTCGAGAACATTGTCTCGATCACATAAGGGCCTTCCCACTTGGGCTAAAATTTTCCTTTACTCCTGTGAGTAAGAATCATCGGCCTTCTTATGGCTAAAACTAGCTCGCCGACTTTGAACACTCTTTCCTTTACTTTATGATTGAAAGCTCCGGAAATGCGTGCTTGGTAGAGCGCGATGCATTGTTGAGCTTGGAGGCGTTTCTCGTCTAATCCCTCTAGCTCTTGAAGCCTTAACAGGTCATTCTTTTCTTGAGTCAGCTCATTAGTCACGGCTATCCTGAGTGACGGGATCTGGATTTCAATGGGGAGAACTGCTTCGCTCCCGTAGACCAATGAAAATGGGGTACAACCTGTTGGTGTTCATACCGTTGTGCGATACGCCCAGAGACATTCGCCCAGCTTCTCATCCCAATCTCTTTTGTTTGAAGAGACGAACTTCTTCAAGAGTTTGATAATGGTTTTGTTGAAAGCTTCCGCCAAACCATTAGCAACTGGATAATATGTCGTAGAGGCAATATTATGTATCCGATTTTTATCGCAAAATTGATGAAACGCTTGGCTGATGAACTGAGGTCCATTATCATAGATTATCCTTCGGGGAATCCCAAAGCGATAAATAACGTGATGCTTGACGAAGCTGATTACATTAGATGCCTTTACCTCAGCAAGAGGGATCGCCTCTGCCCATTTGGAGAAGTAATCCGTGATGGCCAGTATGAACCGGTGACCTCTGGAAGAAGATGGGTGAATAGGACCAATGACATCCATACCCCATGCTTCGAAAGGCCAGGACGCAACCGTAGGATGTAGATATTCAGACGGTTGGTGTATGAAGTCTGCATGAACCTGACAGGCTCTGTATTGTCTTGCATAGTTGATCGCATTCGTGATCATAGTGGGCCAGTAATAGCCCATTCTCCTGATACGATCCTGTAGCTTAGGACCGGGCTGGTGCGCTCCGCATACGCCATCGTGAGCCTCCCGAATAATCTGCCGTGCTTCGTCGTTAGAGAGACATCTCAATAGTAGTCCGTCGTAGGTCCGGTGATATAGGCATTGTGAAGATGCATCGAAGTAGAAGCGTAATGATCGTCTTTTGACGGATACTGCTTCTTTGGGGTCCTCCGGCAAGATTCCATATGCGACGAAATCTATGAAGGGGGATCTGTGTTCACAGCGTAGCTACGTTCTATGTGAAAGTTGTTCTTCACATAGAATAAATCTCTGTTAAGAAGGATTACCGAATCCTGCCATCTTATAGGAGTGGCTAAATCCGTAGCTAGACTAGCTAGGGCATCAGCTTCCAGATTTTGAGATCGAGGTACATGCTCTAGGAAGAACCCTTTAAATATCATGGCTATCTCGACCGTTGCTTGGTGATAGGGGATGAGGTCTGGATTCCGGACTTCATATATTCCTTTGACTTGATTGACGACAAGCAGAGAATCACCGAAAGCTTCCAGGGAGATGACCCCCAGCTCTTTGGCGACTTGGAGCCCGATTAGCAGAGCGTTGTACTCTGCCACATTGTTGGAGCATGGCTCACTAAGAGAATATGCTCGGTAGATGACGAGTTTATCAGGAGTGACCAGGACGATTCCTACCCCTGAAACCACGTTTCCCTGGGGACCAGTCCTGGAGGCACCGTCGAAGAACAGTTGCCATGCGTCACTTTCCATTGCAGAATTACATTATGCAACTTCGTCGGAAATGTCCTCGTATAATTTGGAGGCCTCCGGGATCGGATGAGCAGCTAGGAAGTCAGCCAGCGCTTGGCCTTTGATGGACTTCTGCGGGACGTATACCATGTCATATGGTGTTAACAGCATCGCCCAAGTCGCGAGTCGGGAATTAAGAGCACTTGGCTTGCTCATCAGTACTCGAAGAGGGTTGATCCTGGAGATGATATGAATAGTCTGACCGGTGACATAGTGTCGCATCTTCTGGATAGCGAACATCAGAGCCAAGCATTCTTTCTCCACTGGGTATCCATTGGAGAAAGTTTACCCCCAACATTAACCTGGATAACTTCGTCTTTGGTGGGAGGTTCCTTCTGCTCGAAGCGGAATTCCCACTGCGTATCCATTTGTTGAGCCAAGAGTCATTCTCAAACAGCTCAGAATCATGTTCGTCTGCTTCAAAGGGATCTGCCACCACCATATTTGCTGATAATGCTTGCTTAAGAGCGTTAGGTGAGTCGGAGGGCGACGAGCCGCTCTGAGAAAAGGAAAAGATATCCTCGTCTGACTTAGAGGAGGTGGCATATCCCAACCCGAAATGAGTTTGTTGATAGTAGGAGTCGCCGCGCAGCGGCGTTCGTCTGCCTCTTCCGTAGTTGAGGCCTGGCTTCCGCTCCAAGTCGTAGCCCATGTTTTGCATGATCCTCAATGCTTGCGGGCTGTATTGGTGAACTTGCATTTTTCTAGTATCGTCATTGAAAGAATCTTCCTGGATAGCCGGTTTATTGCGCATGCAGCCGAAGACTATTGAACGCTGGCTGCTGCAGGTAGGCGGGACAATGAAGATAGAATCCTCATGTGGTTCATATGTCATGACGACGTTGGATGATGACGCTACTTCCCAGACATACGGACGGTAGGAGTTCATGACTTCCAAGAATTTTTGTGCTATGGGTTCTACCTCGTCACGGAAAGTGGATTCCTGATTTGGAATTTGAGCGTTAACGTACTGGAAAAGAGGATGTTTATTATCATCTGGAACTCCATTCCTAGTCGCATTTATATCGGTCGGTTGCCCGTTGCGCCGGAGGTTGATGACCAAGGGTGGAGGCTTCTGGTTCAAAGTGACCACTAAAGGATCACTCCCTTTTCCTGACCTGGTTTTGTTCAGGTGAATAGACATAGGCTCTATGGCTTTTGGACGAGTGGTTCGTCCTTTCACTTTGATTGACAGCGGTAGTGCGGCAGAGGGTTCTTCTGGCTCCTGGTAGGATTCCTTCCCTGCCTCGCCTGACACTTCTTCCGTGTGGTCTTGAGAGTACAACACGGCATCGGAATAGTAGGATTCTACTCCTTTGAACGGGTTTAGGTCAGCAACCTCCGTTTGTACCGTTCCTTGGGGGTCTACATATTTGAGACATTGATGTAGAGTTGAGGGGACGATGTTGTGGTCGTGGATCCACGGTCTTTCCAGCAAAATATTGTAGGATACCTCTGAATCGATGACGTAACACGTGGCCACCGATCTGTGGTTGCCAATCTGGATCCTCAGGCAAATTTTCTCCAACGGCTTACTTCTTCCGGCGTTGAAACCCACGATTGTAGTGGAGGTGTAAGCCAATTAGCTGGTAGGAATCCTCAGCGGCCTGAGCAGACTGTGAGGGATGATGCTGATCGACGATCCTGGATCTATGTAAATCCGATCGACCTCCATGGAACCGACGTACCTGGTGTAATAGAGGGGCCTGTCATGCCTGTTATGTTTTAACAGCATCTCGTCTTGAGTGAAAGTGATATTTGGGACCACTTCCATTACACTGTGGCATTGAGAACATGCCACTGGTTCTTCGTCGGGGGACTTGAGATGGGTCAAGCATACCTCCGCCTGCATCAGTGCTTCACTCAGGGCTAGACGAGTGTCTTGGGAGAGCCTGAGTAGCTCGAAGATGGACAGCCTGGCTGGTGTATTAGCCAGTTGGGCCAGTATGTCGAAGTTGTATGGCTTCTCTAAACCTTTGTTTGGAATATTTTTCACAGGTTTATCAAAGCGCACTTCTCTTTGTTTTCCCTTGTCCACCGGAGTTGGTTTTGAAGGACCGACATCTGGTATGACGGGGTCTGGTCCTGAAGGTTTGGCAGCTGAAGCATCCATCGGTGCATCTTCCTGACTTGCTCCATAGTCGTTGAGGTAGGCTTTCCCTGAACGGGTTGCAGCAAATACCTCGTCTTCGTCTGATGGTGAAGAAGTTGCGACCATATGGCATGGTTTATATTTGGAGCTCTTTCTAGACGTAGCCTTAGTAGCTTTAGTCTCCTCCTCGAGCTCTGACACCAAATTCGGATGAACCCACATAATCTTGCCCTGCCGGGTGGTTAGGGGTACCAGGTCATGATTTTGACCCCTAGCTGGAGGTAGATTGATGATGTTCATTGTGGTCCGGGAAATGGGTGTGATACCGTCCGAGACCTTTTGGGAAGGCAGATTGCCAAACCGCAGAGAGATCATGTTGGCCGTGACCGTCTTCTCGGTATTGTGCAGAGTGATGGTCTTAGCATCGATTAACCCCTGGATCTTCCTTTTCAGTATGTAACACGCCTTTGTTGGGTGGTGTACGTATCTGTGGAAGATGCAGTATTTGGGGTCGTCAGTACTGCCGACTTCTTGGGGCCGCCTTAGCTCCGGAAGGGTGATCTTGCCACTCTTGACGAGACACTCGAATATACTTGGGATATCGTCGTCGTCAAAAGAGTAGACTTCGACGGGCCTAGAAGTCCCGGTTCTCGTCTGCGTGGTCGCCACAATCTTTTGTCTGGACATATTGATTGCCAGAGCTTCTTTTTCCTTAGAGCTGCGAGGATGGTCGCTGCTGGGAGATGACCTTTTGCCTCTGTCAGAGGCGGAGATCATAATGCCATTGTCGCGCGCCTTGCGACTGTTGTCTTCAGCGGCCGCTGCCGAGATGATGAACGAGGGCCAATCATAAAACTGATATGGTCTTGTAAACACCGAGACTATGGGAAGAAGGTTCTTCCTGCAAATGTCTACTAACGCAGAGTCTGGAACTCCTGGAGGCATCTGTAAGGTAGCCTGACAAAAATGTTCGACGAAGGTGCGAACGTCCTCCTTTTCCCTCTGTTTGACTTCGATGAGAGAGGACATAGACATGTCCATTCCTCCCTCGTAGAATCGCGTGAAGAATAAAGCTTTGAAGTCCTCGAAGGAAGTAATACAGTTGTCCGCCAAGCTACGGTACCACTGATAGCTACTCCTGAGAGGCAGCCTTTGAACACCCGAGTGAGGAGGGCGTCGTTCCCTTGTAGCAACACCGTCATCATACTGAAATAGTTCATGTACTGACTTGGTGATGTTTTTCCCTCGAACAGAGCCATAGTCTGAGGTTTGTACCTCGGAGGGAAAGGGACCTCTTCCCAGATAGCTGGGTAAGGCTGGTTGATTCCCAGTTTCTTGAGCTGATCTTTGTGCTTCAAGGCGTCAAACTGGGCTTTCAACTCCCGTACTGCCTGCATCGGATTTTCAGTTGGAGGCGGGACTATGGTGTAGTGCGGAGTTAGTTGTATCGCGACTCCAACGGTGGGTAATATATTCTCCGAGTGAGGAAGCGGAGGAACTGCTGACTCTTGATCTAGAGCAGGCTCTTGGCTCGGGTTGGATGGTGGTAAGTCTACCCCCACACGTATCTGAGTTGGCGGAAACGACGCTTGAGCCATGGCAGTTGCATGCTGAGTTAGCATCATCTGGTGCATGTTCTCCATTATGGATTGCATTTATCTCAGAGATGTCTCCAGTACAGTGATGCATTGTTCCGCGTTTCCTGATGGCGAAGCTTCCTTGCGTTCATCTTCAATAGCGTAAACTCCTATTTCCCTGGGCGTCATCGAAGGATTAGTATAGGTCACCGCAGAAGTTGACTCTATACTCTCAGCATCTGATCCGGGAGATTTGCGACCCCCAGCGTCGGAATCAGACGAGTACGAAGCTGGTTGCTGTGACCTTGCACGGGTGTTTTGGAACACCCCAACTTCAGTGTTCCTAGGAGGTCTTCGAATCTCCTTCGGCTCGGAGGCCTAGAGGGATGATGTCTTGAGCTCGACCCTCCTCTAGGTATGTGTGAAGCCATGTTCACGGATGCATGTGCGGGCTCTTCTTCCTGAAAAGACTGAGAGTAGCTCAATCGGTCGAAAACCGACCGCTTTGCTTTAGAACAGCAGCAGTCAATCACAATTTTATGACTATTACAACATTGCTCGCCAGGGGGCATAATAGGCATGTTGGAAGGTCCCCTCTCCTTACGCTTCTGGATTAGATATTTGCGCAAGTCAGGAGGAGTAGAGGAAGAAGACGATGGCTTGTTCCTTCTGTTCCCATCAGTGGGCACGCGGAGATTGGGCACCATGGTTTTCCCTGTGCCACCTGTGTACAACAGATTAGCCATCTGGGTGGCAGATAATCTCCGGGGAGGGTATCTTTCCGCAACCTGAGCTTGCTTTACGCCGTGGGACTTCGCCTGGCATAATTTGGAGATTTGCTCAGACTGACGTAAAGCTGAAGAGGTCCTCAGTCGGCCATCGGCTTCCCGCGTAATCCAGAGGGTAAGCAGATTGCTTCCTTGCTGGCATAAAGGCCAAGAAGTTGAGTACTCTGCCGCTTGCTTTCCCTTGCAAAAATCACAGTGCTCATCTGGTTCCCCATAGAGGTCAGATGTTGTCTTACGCACGGAGCGTGAATTGTACTTCCGATTTGGCGCTGAGGCATCATCAGAAGTTTGGTCTGTACCACGCATAGCGGGAGACTGGTTTCTATGTGTAGAGCGTAGTGGATACTTCTGGGTTAGCGCTGAGGCTTTGTCCAAAGTTTTGTCTGTACCGCGCGTAGCGGGAGACTGGTTTCTACGCGTAGAGCGCAGTGGATACTTCTGGGTTAGCGCTGAGGCTTTGCCCGAAGTTTCGTCTGTACCGCGCGTAGCGGGAGATTGAATTTTACGTGCAGGGCACGGAGGGAGCAAGGCTACAACCTCATTGGTCTGAGAGATCGGAGAGATCGGAGAGTCCACAGGAATGGTAGAGGATGTCTTGGGCATCCAGACCTTGCGCAGCTTTCTGTTGTCTTGGACGGAGAGAGGGTGAGAGCTACCCCCGGTTCGAAGCATGTCTTCGTAGGCAGACTGGTCGAATTGGACGACCAGTGTCTTCTTCACGGTTCCTATAGATACCGTATCGTGTTGAGCAATCGCTTCCTCGTCAGAAGAGAAAGATGTCCCCAGCAGAGTCGTCATCTTGTTTGTGGTATTAAACGAAAGAATAAAAATGTATTCAGGATAGGGTTTATACGAGACCCGCCTTCTTTGGTTTACAAACAAACTTGTACAATTTGATCTTATACGAGGATATGGGAGTACAATTTATTTAATCTGGATAAATATTGCTATAGGTGTCTGATCTGCAGTCGATCACTTTAGCCCTTGGACCACACGATGTTGAAGAAGTGTCGTAGAAGATAGGAAGCAGCTTCGAAGGTTGCAGAAGAGGGTGGATGCACGATGCCAAAGTCGTTGATCCCTACTCTTTGCCTGAGCTCGGATTCTTCTCTCTCTCTCTCTCTCTCTCTCTCTTGACCTTGGATCTGATATTGGTTTCTTGACCAATTTTCTGACCTTCCAATTTGTCGACCTCGTTCCTCATTGATAGAGGTCTCTATTTATAGAGTTTTAGTGACAGTGACCACTCCGTCGGTGTAGAAATCGAGGAGTGGAAAGTACAGCACCCTTTTACACAACGGTTAAAATAACCAATGCCTGCGTATAGATGATCCTTTGAATGAGCGTGTGACGCGGGTCCAACTAAGGGACAAAACACGTAGAATCTTTACGAAGATCACGGCGTAGAAGCCACATAGGTAGGTATCCATTGTGTAGAAGAGGTTGGCATAGAAGCCAAATGTCTGTCACCATAGCATAGAAGCCAAATAGTTATCAAACCGGCATAGAAGCCGAATCGGCGTAGAAGCCGAATAGGCATAGAAGCCGAGTGGTCATAGAGGCCAAGCAGGCGTAGAAGCCGAGTGGTCATAGAGGCCAAGCAGGCGTAGAAGCCGAGTGGTCATAGAGGCCGAGCAGGCGTAGAAGCCGAATAGGCGTTGAAGCCGAGCTGTCATAGAGGCCGAGCAGGCGTAGAAGCCGAATAGGCGTTGAAGCCGAGCGGTCATAGAGGCCGAGTAAGCACAGGAGCTGGATGGGCGTAGAAGCCGCTGCGTACCGTGCCAGAGTGCTGATGTGGACGTTTTAGTCGGAATTACGGCTTTGAAGATATAATCAAATCTCTTGCATTAAATGCCGAGATTTGCCACCATCCTACGCATTAAATGTAGAGGCGTGTTTTTAAAGGTCTGCAACCCCTTCTGCGCGTCAGTCGCAGAGACGTGCCTTGAGAAACTGTCACCGCTCTGTGCATTAGACGTAGAGACGTGCCTCGAGCAACTGTCATCGCTATGTGCATTGGACGCAGAGACGTGCCTCGAACCCTGTACGGAGTGCAGCTTTTGATGTGGCAGGCAGTTTGTCTATTGTAGAACGTAAATAGCTCGTGTCTGCCTGTGTAAAACAGGACAGCGTATCCCTTCGTACTTTGTAAAAGCAGTTTACGCAAAGGGGATGGCGGTAAATGACAGCCTGGGTCGCAGTACTGTGCCATCATTTTAGCCGTCGTCTGGGTAGTCGAGCCGTATCCCTTTGTCAGAAGTCCAAACGTCAGGTTCATTGCAGGATCTTCATTGCAGGGTCTGACAGGTTCATTTCGGAGAATATGAAGCGTCTCTTGTACACCCCAATGCTGCGTCTGAAAGAGGATGAGTTTTACGCCCTGGAGGCGATGAAGCACCCCGTTTACGCTGAAGTGGCTTGGACGTACTGCCTTACGTGGATGGCCTTTTGAGCTTTTAATATTTTACGCTGGGTTTAGCGGAAAAAGCTCTGTTGCACGCTTGGTGGCTTTAAAGGCCTCTGCTTACGCTGCTCTCCACCAATATGCTGCGTATAGCCATCCGGCGTATTTTTCATGCTTCTACATAGTGTTGGAAGGTCTGACATGGTTTCAGTCCTAGAGAGAGTGTGGGTTCAAATATTGTAATGGATGTCTGAGATTAGTGTGGTGTGGTATGAGTGTGAGATATTTTGAGTAAGATAAGTGTAGGTATTGAATGTGTTATACAAGGTAGTATGCTCTTATACACTAAACAAAAGAGCTTGGTATTATACTAGGTTGTAAGTGTTGGTGTCTATATCATAGGAGGTTGGGTGTTGAGTGGTAATGTAGTAAGGAAGGAGAACTCTTGCATTGGAATAGTCTAAAATCAGACCTGGGTATGAGATGTTCATCTCATGTAGAGGAGCATCATGGTTGTGTGTTAGTGTCATGTTAAGAGTTGGTTGTGTGTGTAGTATAAAACTCTTACTACCAAAGTTGATAGGGATGAGATATTAGTGTGTGCTAGGTGCAGTATAGGTTTAAGGGGATATTCAAGGTCAAGTATTCAATTATAGTCCAAGAACAGTGAATATTGAGTGTAAGGATGGGAAAAGTACTCACTTTGTGTTGTGATATCCTAGTATACCAGTGAGAGTTGTGACAGTGTACTTGAGTATAGGTATCATGGTAAATGTCAAGTTAAGTGCTATGGAATATAGGACAAGGTATATAATAGGTAATTGTGATACAAGGATATAGGTATTGAATACTTGGGTGAAAATAGAGTATTCACCCAAATACTCTATATGGAAGTATTAAGAAATTGATATTGAACAGTAAAAATTGATAACCCTAAACCTAACCCTAACCCTAACCCCTGATCAAAAAACCTAACCCTAACCCTAAACCTAACCCTAACCCTAACCCCTGATCAAAAATCCTAAACCTAACCCTAACCCTAACCAGGTCAAAAAACCTAACCCTAACCCTAACCCCTGATCAAAAACCCTAACCCTAACCCTAACCCCAGGTCAAAAAACCTAACCCTAACCCTAGGTATCGTGTGTGTCTGTCAGTGTGTGTGTGTGTGTGTCTGCGTCTGTGTGTGTGTGTATGTCGTGTGTGTTTGTCAATGTCTGTGTGTGTGCCGTGTCTGTCAAGTGTGTGTCAGTGTCACATGTGTGTGTGTGTGTGTGTGTGTGTGAGAGAGAGAGAGAGAGTTAGGGTTTACCTAGAGCTCGAGGAGGAGGAGGGGGATGCCGGAGTAGCCGCAGCCGTGGAGAGCCGTGGAGAGACTGTCGCCGGTCGCCGGAGAGGAGGGTGGGGGAATTCGAAAGGTTTTGAAAACTTTCAAAATTTTCGCAGATGGGGGAAAAGAAAACTGAGCCCTAATTAACCAAAATTTAGGGACGTTTAGCAATGTAAAAAAAATGTCACTAAATAAAAATTTAGCGACGTCATACACGTCGCTAAATACGTTGCTAAATATTTTTAATATATACGTCGCTAATTACGACGCTAAACGTCGCTAAATTATACATATTAGCGACGTTTAGTGACCTTAATCAAACTTATAGCGACTAATATTTTTAAATCTTAATAAAAGTCGCTAAACGTCGCTATATGTTGCCATTCAACGACGTCTAGCGACATTTTTTACGGAGTCGCTAATTTAGCGACGTTTTTAAATGGAGTCGCTAAAATGCGTCGCTAATCCCGCTTTTTCTAGTAGTGTTGGATCGGCATTCGGCGCCCGCAGGTGTGGGCACATACTCACACCCGTTACGCACGCCAAAACGAACCGAGCCTAGCCTGGTCGGTGGTGGCGGTGGCACGCGCGTGTGGCCCAAGGGGTTCCCCACACAACATCTTTAAGAAAGCAATGAAGAGGAACTAATATATACATACAAGGAGGGGTTGGCCCATCCGATGTGGGACTAAAAGAAAGAAGGAAGTTGAGCTTTTGCTCAAGCAAGGCTAACAATCCCCCCCCCCAAAAGATCAAGTTCCGATATAGAAGTGACAAAGAAATTAAAAGGAAGAGTGTCTGGGCAGGTATATACTATGCATAGATGAGATGGACTGCAGCCTTGAATCTCACTTAGTGACTATTATCTTTGTCTGAAGAAGTGCTTGATGGACTATGCCTTGAATCAGACTTCTTTCACCAGATTCAGAAAATAGCACACATAGTAAGATAGAGGTTCTGGGTCTAACGGGTGGCACTTTTTGTTGGCCATGCGCACTAATCCAAATTCATGAGAGTTGTCTGGGATCGCCCTATCCCATAGTCGCGGTCTTCACGACCTCTCATATAGATAAGTCCTTAAGGGTTGGCGATAGATTTCAACCCCGCATATCAGCTTGGACCTATTAAGAGTTTTTGTAAACCCCCTCCTCGACCAAATTAGGATTTATTTTATTGAGAGACTAGGATTAATTTGGATACAATTAGAATTAATGTGCAACAATTATATGTCTTAATACACCTTACCATTGCTTCGATGCTTGGAGCGCTACACTAGTAGTTACCTTCAAACAAAGCCCATACATATTTCCTAGACATGCCAAACTACCCATCAGACCCTTGTGCAACTTTTAGATACTCAATATTGTGCTTCATTTGAGCTACACAATATTCGTTACAAATATCAATGTATTATTCCAATAAACCCCATTTCTCTTAATTGCCCATTCCTAACTGAATTTAAAGTACAACCGCAACCCAATTCCCTATAACCCAAATTAGGGTATTAACCTATTCTAATCCTACTACGCCCATGACTCTCGTATTTTACCCAAATTTAATCCCATGTGTTTTCAATCTACAGAAGAACGCCAGGTGCATTTATTGGTAATTTAATTAATTAGAGGCAAATTTTAACCCTAGTGAGACCCCACCAAGCCCATTTACACCCTTTCATGTGGACCAACCCCCACCCAAAGAGCCCTGGCCGGACCAAGACTCGAGGTCAGCCCATAAAATCCATCTCCTATATAAATACATATTTGCTACATTAAAACCCTAAGAAAAACCACCTCAATATCAACCCTAGCCGACTCCCTACATTTAAACCGAGCATCCCCTGCCCTCCCCGACCGGACACCACCAACACCATCTCAAGCCGCCATCACCACCCCAACCCTCGGTCACCGGACCACCCTTCCAGGCCAACTGTACCACCGCCTGGTCACCGTCTCCGTTACCATCATCAACCATCCCCTTCACCAACATCGACAACAACCCAACCCGACCATGTAAACCCCCCTGAATTTTCAAAATATTAAACTTGGATTTTCCACAATTTTTTTAGAATTTTCTGGGAATTTTTCTGTAATTAAAATCAGAATTTTAATTATTGAATGATTTTTAATTGTTAATAAATAATATTAAAATATTATGGAAATAATATTTTTGGGTGTAAAATGGAAAACTGGACTTAGGATAATTTTTCTGGAATTTATTGGGCCCCGGACCTAATTTAAAATACCTAAAAACTATTAAATAATTAATTAATTAATTATTTATTTATTCATTTATTATTTATTATTTATAAAACCCTAAATTCCGGCCCAGCCCGCATACCCTGGCCCAGCCCTTTGGGCCCAAGCCCAGCCCGCCAAATGCTACCGGGTCGGGTCGGCCAGACCCGAACCCGCTCGGACCCGACCCGGGCGACCGCCTCTCCCCCACGACCCCGTCCCCCGCACATTTTTCGGCGAGCTCCAGCCACGTCGCCTCCGCTCCGCCCGTCCCGGCGCCATGACGCCGCTCCGCCCGCTCCGCTCGCCACGTCCCCCGCCTCGTCCGGCCAGCCCCGCTCCCCCTTCAGCCTATATAAGCCCCCTCGAAACCCCCCCTCCGGCTAACAACCCCACGCCGCCACCGCCTTCCCCAGCCGCTGCCAGCGCCGCCCGTCAGCCGCCTCGCCTCGCCCCTGGCCCTCTCCTCCAGCACCCGCCACCGGCCTCCCCGACTCCAGCACAGCCAGCAGCCCCGCTCGGCCAGCCAGCCCCTCACCGCGCCTCCGCCGTGCCCCCGGCCGCCTCCCGCACGTCGCCCTAGCCCCGGCCGGCCTTCTCCCCCGCCGCAGCGCCGCCCTCCTCCGGCCGCCGGCAGTTTCCAGAACCCTAACCCTAGCCCTAATTCTCCCCTGTGTCGACACGTGTCGGACACGACACGGACATGAGAAATCCTAATTTCTCGAGCCCGGTTCAGGTATGTGTAATTTTCTCCTCGCTGCCCCATTTTTAATTCCGTAAATTGCGTTGCGAAGCCTGTATGACCCTCTCGGTGTCCGGATAAACTGCTCGGGGCATCGCATCCTGTGGTGATCACAAACCGCGATCCAAAAACAGAAAAAACAACGACCCGATTTACCCCGGAACTGGGTACGCCCCGCCAAACGGGATGACTTGGTCGTGCGCGGTCTTCACAGATACGTGCGCGTCGTTGATACGGACGTGTGGGATTTTGCAGAAGTCAATTTGGGTGTGCGTGCACACCGGGATTAACGCGTATCCGCGGACAACGCCCCGTATCTGGCTTTTCTGAATCGTGTCCTAACTTTTTGTATACACGTCGGATCGAAACGAAACTTACGCCATCGGACTCGTAGCGATACGCTGGTCCTGTGACCCAAGTTTGGTTCGATTCTGAGAACGTTGACGAAATCGCGTGTCGTGGGCCCTATAGGCTCCGCTCGACGGGCGATTTTGTGATCGGCTCATCGGAATCCAATTCTGGAAGTTCCGTTGGGTTCGTATCATCGTTCCTGACCTGTTGACACTAAGTTTGGTGATTTTGGAGACCTTTGACCCTGATACGTTTTTCGGTGCAAAGCGGCACATGCGGACCCCGTTTTGACCCGAAATTACCGTTTTGCCCTTATCTCCAAATTGGACTCAAGGATAGGTGTTTTTAGCTATTTGATATCTTCTGAGCATGATGGTAATGTTTATTTCAGCATCCGGAGTCATTTCTGAAATTTTCCCGAGATAAAATCTTAGTGGGATCCAAACATTAGGCAAGTACCTGCACTTCAAGTTTAATCTTTATATTGTGATAATTAGTTCCTTGCTCTACTAGTACCATTGTATGATTACACTTAGTGTTGGGATTTCGAGTTTATGTCTTGCTTTTTATGTCGGGAGGGAGAATACTAGGAGGCATGTAGTTTACCCTTCCCTCTGTCGTGACTGCTAGCTGTTGGTACGCGACTGTACCCTCAGCCTTATACTTGTTTATTCCTGACTTCTAGCCGCCTATGGCATGCCTTATTAGCCTTATAAACCCCTACATGTCAACTATGTATTCTAAATACACAATTTCACACACAGAGTTCTTGTCTTGTTGTAGTTCCATTTTCCTGTCTCATTTATTCCTGTTTTACTCATATCCCTGTTTTACAGCATTTAACTCTTAGTTATTGTTATCACTTATTTATGCATATTCTCAACATGATACTTAGTCAGTTCTTTTCTACTTGTCATAAATATTTAGTTTAATCTTGTTGTGCATTGTGTACTTTGCTCCTTTCCTGACTGGATCCGTTGATATTAGGCGATGATGAGGACTATGCCCCCACCTTTTATGGTCCCTATGAGGTAGCAGGTGATACTTTTGAGGAGCCGGTTCTCACCCAGGAGACTACTTCTGAGGAGTAGTTAGCAGTTAGTTGTCATTTTCTTTCATCTTAGTAATCGGGTTTGTCCCCGATTTAACTTCTGATTTTGTAATATATTATGGATCTTGTTGTCACATTTATTTTATTTGAAATCCTAGCATTCCTTTTCCTGTTATTATCTTTGCCTACTTATATTATTATGAATGAGCTAGATTTTAATTTAACTGTGAATATGACCTAGACAGCGTACTACCGCCGACACTGTGGTGTAGGCTGGACGTACCCACGTACTCGTGCCCGAATATCCGGGTGCGGGTCGTGACACGTTTTTATGGTGGCCCCTGCAGGTCTAGTATCCTTAAATAGGGTAATATCCTAGGACAGAGTATGAAATAAGATTGAGAATTTTAGGAAAAGCTCATTCACAGAATAGGATCCTTATTTTAAATCTTGATATCGTTCCTAGTAAATTTTCCTATCGCCCTTGATTTTCAAGTAATCTATTCTAATCTTCCTATCCCTTAATCTTTCAGAATGGTTCAGACAAGGAATACCGTAGGAGGCACATCCGAATCCGCCGAGCAGACTGTGCCTGAAACTCTTGTGCTCCCTCCGCCTCCAACTACTCCGACAGTTACTATGGATGGGGCACAGCTACTCGGAGTATTCCAGGGACTCATAGAATCCCAGAAGGAACAGACTACCCTGCTACGAACTAGCCTTTCGGATGCTCTTCGCTCCCAGGAGGCACCACACAAGAGGCCAGGAAGTGCCAAGGACTTCAAGAACCTTAAACCCCTGGAATTCTATGGGACTGAAGGCATTCTCTATGCCGATGAATGGATAGAGAATGTGGAGCGACTCCTGAAGACTGCTCGGGTCCCTGATGATCTTAAAGTGGAATCTGCAAGCCTGCAACTATTTGACATAGCTCGGACTTGGTTTAGAGATGAACCTCAACTATCTGCTCCTGATCTCACTTGGAAGGATTTTAAGAGGCTGTTCAAGGAGAAATTCTATCCCGAAGTGGCTCGGGAAGCTCTCGAAAGTCAATTCGAGAGGCTGGAACAAGATAACATTTCTGTTGATGAGTACACTGCTGAGTTTAGCAGACTGAGCCACTTTGCAGAATATATGGTTCGTACCCCTGAGGATAGAGCCCGTAGATTCAAGAAGGGGTTGTCTCCTGATATTTGCCTTGCTGTCACCACTAGCCGAGCTCGTACATACGAAGAAATCTTGAGCGTGGCACAAGGTGTTGAAAGAGACATGGGACATAGACTAAAGCGGGAAAGAGATACTGGAAGTATGGGACCCCACAAATGCCCTTTCCAACAACAACCACAGCAGAAGGCCCCGCAACAAACCCAGCGTCCTCTCCCTCGAGCCACAGCACCCCAACACCAGACTCAAGGACAGAACCAACAAACACCTACTTGTGGCTTTTGTCAAAAACAAGGTCACACTTGGCAGGTTTGTAGAAAGAGGCTAGGTGCCTGTCTATATTGTGGATCAGCAATACATCAAATGAGGGACTGTCCTGCTGCTCAAGGACGCCCAGCTGCACAAAAAGCTCCAGTTCAGGCCAGACCCCCAGCAGCGCAGCAGAGAGGACCCCCACTTCCAACCCAACAACAACGCTTTGCTCAGCACCAGCATCAGCAACAGAGGGGTGCACCTCAGCAAGGCCGTGCTTTTGCAATGACTCTGGAGGAAGCTGAGGCCACAACAGATGTGATAACAAGTTCTGTACTTATAAATTTAATACCAGCCATTACTTTATTTGATTCTAGAGCTTCACATTCATTCATATCAGTAGATTTCCTTATGAAGCATAGTTTAGTCACTGAACCTCTTAGGAATTGTTATAAGATTATTACCGGTGGAGGAATTATCCCGTTTAGTGATGCATGTAACAATTGTCCTATTATACTATGTAGAAGAAAATTATATGCTAGGCTACTCGTAATGCCAGTTCCCAGTTTCGACATTATTCTGGGTATGGATTGGTTGAGTCAATATCATGCCACTATAGATTGTCACAGAGGTAGTGTAATCTTCAGGCCCCCTGACAAGCCAGAATTTGAATTCACTAGAGGTTCTAGAAAATTGGATAGTAACAAAATTTGTGGAGCCCTAGTACCAGAAGAATTGCCACTACCTATCATTTCTGAATATCTTGATGTCTTCCCTGAGGATCTCCCAGGATTACCCCCAGACCGAGAAGTTTAATTCTCTATTGACTTAGTGCCAGGAGCAGCGCCAGTATCTCAAAATCCATACAGAATCAACAAGAAAGAGATAATAGAACTAAATGAGCAGATAAAAGAGTTAGAAGACAAATGCTTCATTAGGTCTAGTGTCTCACCCTGGGGAGCTCCAGTATTATTTGTGCCAAAGAAGGATGGAACATCCCGAATGTGTATTGATTATAGGGCCTTGAATGCTTTAACAATCAAGAATAAGTACCCCCTACCGAGGATAGATGATTTATTCGATCAATTAAGTGGAGCTCGGGTATTTTCAAAGATTAACTTGAGGTCCGGTTACCACCAAGTAAGGGTGAGGAAGGAAGACATCCCTAAAACTGCTTTCAATACCCGGAACGGACACTACGAATTCTTAGTGATGCCGTTCGGGTTGACTAATGCACCAGCAGTATTTATGAATCTAATGAACAGAGTCTTCCAACAATACTTGGACAAATTTGTAGTGGTTTTTATTGATGATATTTTGATTTATTCCAAGACTCCCGAAGAACATGAAGAACACTTGAGGCTAGCATTGGAGACATTGAGAAAGGAAAAACTTTATGGAAAATTATCTAAATGTGCATTCTTCCTAGACAAATTAGAATTTTTGGGACATGTTGTAACTGGAGATGGAATAGCAGTAGATCCTAAGAAGATAGCAGCAGTAGAATCATGGCCCACTCCAGACTCTGTAGCAGAAATTAGAAGTTTCCTGGGACTAGCTGGCTATTATTGAAAGTTTGTGAAGGACTTTGCTAGAATTGCTGAACCAATGACAAAATTAACCAGGAAGGATGCAAAATTTATATGGACTGATGAATGTCAACATGCTTTTGAAGAATTGAAGAAAAGGCTGACTACTGCCCCTATTCTGACCTTACCATCTGGAACCGGAGGATTCGCTATATATAGTGATGCTTCTGGAAAAGGTCTAGGTTGTGTATTGGAGCAGAACAAGAAGGTAATAGCATATGCTTCTAGACAGCTTCGACCTCATGAAAAGAACTATCCAACTCATGACTTAGAATTGGCAACTGTTATTTTTGCTCTTAAGCCATGGAAGCATTATCTGTATGGCGAGAGAGTGGAAATCTTTACAGATCATAAAAGTTTAAAATATATTTTTACTCAAAAAGAACTGAACATGAGGCAAAGAAGGTGGCTGGAGTTAATGAAAGATTTTGACATCACCCTTCAATATCATCCTGGGAAGGCCAACGTAGTTGCTGATGCTCTAAGCAGATATCCCATGGCAATGTACTTGACAATGGACCGACACTTGCTCGAGGACTTAGAAAGTTTGGGTATTGAGGTAATTATTCCAGGAAGAGAAGGTCAAATGATGAATTTGAAGATCCAATCTACCTTAATGGATAAGATTAAGGAGACTCAGTTTCAAGACGAAGGCCTACGAAGCATTCGAGGTCAAGTGCAAGCTGGGTTAGTGAAGGAATTCAAAATTCATGAAGATGGATCACTAAGACATGGAGATAGATTATGTGTACCTCAAGGAGATATAAGAGAAGAAATTATGCAAGAGGCGCACATATCACAATACTCTATACATCCAGGAGCCAACAAAATATACAAAGACCTGAGGACGCATGTTTGGTGGTATGGCATGAAAAGAGAAGTAGCCAAGTTCGTATCTCGTTGCTTAGTATGCCAACAAGTCAAGGCTGAAAGACAAAGACCCGGGGGATTGCTTCAACCACTACCCATTCCGGAGTGGAAGTGGGAACCCATTACTATGGATTTTGTTTCTGGGCTTCCAAGGACACCTAGTGGGAAGGATGCAATTTGGGTGATAGTGGATAGACTGACCAAGTCTGCACATTTTATACCCTTCAAAGTAGGGCTACCTACGGAGAAGTTGGCAGATTTATATATCCGACATATTGTTAAATTGCATGGGGTTCCAGTAAGTATTGTCTCCGACCGAGATTTAAGATTTACCTCTCACTTCTGGAAGAGCTTACAAGCTAGCTTGGGGACTCAACTCAAATTCAGCACAGCTTATCATCCCCAAACCGATGGACAATCTGAACGTACAATTCAGACACTTGAAGATATGCTCCGTATATGTGTTCTGGATTTTGGAGGATCGTGGGAAGACTATCTAGATCTTGTGGAGTTCTCTTATAATAACAGTTATCAAGCAAGTATTGAGATGACTCCATTTGAGGCTTTATATGGACGAAGATGTCGTACCCCGCTATCATGGGATGATGTAGGAGAAAGAGCCTTACTGGGTCCAGAGATGGTGATCGATTCAACCGAGAAGGTGAAACAAATAAGGAAAAGACTTCGGGTGGCTCAAGAAAGGCAACGACATTGGGCAAATAGCCATCGAAGACCCTTAGAATTTGAGGTAATTAATTTATGAAATTCAAGTTAATTTAAACACTATGATTATGGAACTAAGACTTGATTATGACTTTATTAAAGGTTGGAGAATTAGTATTCTTGAAGATCTCTCCGACACGTGGCACCATTAGGTTCAGAAGGAGCGAAAAACTCTGCCCAAGATTTATTGGACCATTTGGCATACAGGAGAGAATCGGAGAAGTGGCACACCGTCTGGCATTGCCACCCTCTCTGGATGGGGTCCATAACGTCTTCCACGTGTCACAGCTGAGAAAATACGTGTCAGATTCCAGTCATATTTTGGATCATTCAAAGCTCGAAGTGGGCCCAAGCTTGACTTACCAAGAGCAACCTGTGGGGATACTGGACCGAACGGAGAAAGTCCTAAGGAATCAAGTTATCCCCCTTGTTCGTATAGCTTGGAAGCATCATTCTCCCGGCGAATCCACCTGGGAGCGAGAAGACGAGATTAGAGAGCGCTACCCCTATCTTTTTGAACCTTAAGGTATATTTTAACTCTCGACCTTTCCTTTCGTGCCATTGTTATTCTTAAATTTTGAGGACAAATTTTTTATAAGTTAGGTCGATTGTAAACCCCCCTGAATTTTCAAAATATTAAACTTGGATTTTCCACAATTTTTCTGGAATTTTCTGGGAATTTTTCTGTAATTAAAATCAGAGTTTTAATTATTAAATGATTTTTAATTATTAATAAATAATATTAAAATATTATAAAAATAATATTTTTGGGTGTAAAATGGAAAACTGGACTTAGGATAAATTTTCTGGAATTTATTGGGCCCCAGACCTAATTTAAAATACCAAAAAACTATTAACTAATTATTTATTTATTTATTTATTTATTCATTTATTATTTATTATTTATAAAACCCTAAATTCGGGCCCAGCCCGCATACCCTGGCCCAGCCCTTTGGGCCCAAGCCCAGCCCGCCAAATGCTACCGGGTCGGGTCGGCCAGACCCGAACCCGCTCGGACCCGACCCGGGCGACCGCCTCTCCCCCACAACCCCGTCCCCCGTGCGTTTTCCGGCGAGCTCCGGCCACGTCGCCTCCGCTTCGCCCGTTCCGGTGCCACGATGCCGCTCCGCCCGCTCCGCTCGCCACGTCCCCTGCCTCGTCCGGCCAGCCCCGCTCTCCCTTCAGCCTATATAAGCCCCCTCGAAACCCCCCCTCCGGCCAACAACCCCACGCCGCCACCGCCTTCCCCAGCCGCTGTCAGCACCGCCCGTCCACCGCCTCGCCTCGCCCCCGGCCCTCTCCTCCAGCACCCGCCTCCGGCCTCCCCGACTCCAGCACAGCCCGCAGCCCCGCTCGGCCAGCCAGCCCCTCACCGCGCCTCCGCCGTGCCCCCGGTCGCCTCCCGCACGTTGCCCTAGCCCCGGCCGGCCTTCTCCCCCGTCGCAGCGCCGCCCTCCTCCGGCCGCCGGCAGTTTCCAGAACCCTAGCCCTAATTCTCCCCTGTGTCGACACGTGTCGGACACGAGAAATCCTAATTTTTCGAGCCCGGTTCAGGTATGTGTAATTTTCTCCTCGCTGCCCCGTTTTCAATTCCGTAAATTGCGTTGCGAAGCCTGTATGATCCTCTCGGTGCCCGGACAAACTGCTCGGGACATCGCGTCTTGTGGTGATCGCACACTGCGATCCAAAAACAGAAAAAAATAACGACCCGATTCACCCCAGAACTGGGTAAGCCTCGCCAAACGGGACGACTTGGTCGCGCGCGGTCTTCACAGATACGTGCGCGTCGTTGATACGGACGTGTGGGATTTCGCAGAAGTCGATTCGGGTGTGTGTGCACACCGGGATCAACGCGTATCCGCGGACAACGCCCCGTATTCGGCTTTTCTGAATCGCTCCCTAACTTTCTGTATACACGTCGGATCGAAACGAAACTTGTGCCATCGGACTCATAGCGATACGCTGTTCCTGTGACCTAAGTTTGGTTCGATTCTGAGAACGTTGACGAAATCGCGTGTCGTGGGCTCCACAGGCTCCGCTCGACGGGCGATTTTGTGATCGGCTCATCGGAATACAATTCTGGAAGTTCCGTTGGGTTCGTATCATCGTTCCTGACTTGTTGACACTAAGTTTAGAGATTTTGGAGACCTTTGACCCTGACACGTTTTTTGGTGCAAAGCGGGCCCACATGCGGACCCCGTTTTGACCCAAAATTACCGTTTTGCCCTTGTCTCCAAATTGGAGTCAAGGACAGGCATTTCTAGCTATTTGATATCTTCTGAGCATGATGGTAATATTTATTTCAGCATCCGGAGTCATTTCTGGAAATTTTCCCGAGACAAAATCGTAGTGGGATCCAAACATCAGGCAAGTACCTGCACTTCAAGTTTAATCTTTATATTGTGATAATTAGTTTCTTGCTCTACTAGTACCATTGTATGATTATACTTAGTGTTGGGATTTGGAGTTCATATCTTGCTTTTCGTGTCGGGGGGAAGAATACTATGAGGCATGTAGTTTACCCTTCCCCCTGTCGTGACTGCTAGCTGTTGGTACGCGACTGTACCCTCAGCATTATACTTGTTTATTCCTGACTGCTAGCCGCCTATGGCGTGCCTTATTAGCCTTATAAACCCCTACATGCCAACTATGTATTCTAAATACACAATTTCACACACAGAGTTCTTGTCTTGTTGTAGTTCCATTTTCCTGTCTCATTTATTCCTGTTTTACTCATATCCCTGTTTTACAACATTTAACTCTTAGTTATTGTTATCACTTATTTATGCATATTCTCAACATGATACTTAGTCAGTTCTTTTCTACTTGTCATAAATATTTAGTTTAATCTTGTTGTGCATTGTGTACTTTGCTTCTTTCCTGACTGGATCCGTTGATATTAGGCGATGATGAGGACTATGCCTCCACCTTTTATGGTCCCTATGAGGTAGCAGGTGATACTTTTGAGGAGCCGGTTCCTACCCAGGAGACTACTTCTGAGGAGTAGTTAGCAGTTAGTTGTCATTTTCTTTCATCTTAGTAATCGGGTTTGTCCCCGATTTAACTTCTGATTCTGTAATAAATTATGGATCTTGTTGTCACATTTATTTTATTTGAAATCCTAGCATTTCTTTTCCTGTTATTATCTTTGCCTACTTATATTATTGTGAATGAGCTAGATTTTAATTTAACTGTGAATATGACCTAGACAGCGTACTACCGCCGACACTGCGGTGTAGGCTGGACGTACCCACGTACTCGTGTCCGAATATCCGGGTGCGGGTCATGACAGACCAACCCGACCCCGGTCACCACCAAACTCCGCCGCCATACTGCCATCGTCCCTGCCAACCCGACTTCGACCTCCCCCAAGACCTGACCGTCATCCCAGCGCCGTCCCCGCCGCTGCCAGGCCGCTGCTGCCGCTGCTGCGACTACTGCAGTTGCTGCCGCTGTCGCTGCTGCCTTGCTAGCTGCCATCGGCCAGAGCTCCACCCACGCTGGAGGACAGCTGCGGATGAGCCAGACCCCCTCTCGGCCACGACCATGTAATAAATGTCGTTCTATTGTTAACTTCATTATGTCGTCGTGTCGCGTGTCAACACAAGTTAAATAAACATTAACCCATATAGTTGTGTATGCATGTATGTTAATTAAATTAGATATTAATAAATACATTAGTAATTACCCTAAATTTATGACTTATTAACAAAGAATAGTAATTCACCTGAAAATCTGGACAAACCAAGTATGCTTAAACATGGAAACCAAGGACATGTATTCGTACGGATCAGAAATAGTTGGTAACCCATAACTTCGATAATTTATTATCGCAAGAGACACGGTAACTGAGGACAGGACACGTGTGCACCCTAGCTACGTGTATACGAGACTCTATAGTCGACCAGTCGTGACCCTTGCGTCAGTACCTAAGAGCAGCGTAGAGTCTATATGTATTGCTTTAGTGTCTGATACTAGATTGCTATATTATATTGTGTGTTTAGGGCCATTGGATCAGCCAGGAGATACAACAGGAGCAGGCTATTGGCATTCACAGCTTGAGGACCCAAGCAAGATACCTTATCATAATTACTGTCTAATTTAAATTATGCATGTGTTGTATAATTCTTGTTGCTTTATTTCATACGACTGTGCATTTTCGAGATTGATTCGGATGCAGTCGACGGTTGCGTCGATGATTTAGTTACCTGACCTAGTCACTAGCAGACTCACCCTCATTGGGAGGATACTCTGATATCTTTCGAGACCTGACACCCTTACACGTTCACAGTAACAATTTTATATTGGGATACGGGTTCGCGTACTCGACTAGCTATCGGTGCGTGTGACATACATCATGGATAGTACGTAATTCAGGATTTTGTATTAATAGAGACTTGGCATATAGATGCATAGTATGCACGTCGAGTATTCGGCTTGTGTATTTACATTGGGTGGGGAGGACAACTAGTAGGCATATGGGATACATATATTGGAACCCGTAGTTTCCGGAGGAGATACGAATCCAATGACTTCCTTTACACTGATGCCACGTTCTTCGGAGCGATATGGACGATATACTACACTGAGCCACGTTCTTCAGAGCGATATGGCCGATATACTGTACTGACGCCACTCTCTTCGGAGTATGGACGTTATATGCCTACACCTACCCATACGTACCAGTGTTGTCCTCATATTACATTCACTTAGATGGTTAGCACACCCTTTATTTATTTTATTCAGTATTTATATATATGGCATGCTTCTATGTATCTTGTTACGTCCCTCTGAGGACCTGGTCCCTTTCCAGATTTGGATGAGGCATATTATCCCACAGTGTACGGACCCGGGCAGGAGACGAGGTTCGCTACTACGAAGGAGCTAGAGGTGCTACCGTCAGAGTTTCCATGATCACTTGGTAGGCCTTCTGCCTAGGATTGGAGCATCATTATCTAGTCAGCTGATGCCCTAGTCATTACTCTTTTATCTATCATTTTAGTACTTTTATTTTGTCATAGTAGTGGGTTTGTTCCCACCAGACATTCTTGATTGTACTATGATTATTAAGACTGGCGTTTATGTCCCAGTATTTATTTTAGTACTTCTTGCTGATTATATTGTGGATGAGATTAGATTTACCTGTTACTGATTAATATTGGACTTGTTAGTTATTTAGGACAGCGTAGCACTCTTCTTGGATCCATTAAATTAGGATATCCTAGGAGACGTGACAGGTGGCTATTGCCACATGGCCTAGTTCCATATATTTTGGGACTAGGGCATGACTTGGTTTTAGTAGTGGCCCATGTAGGTCAACTTTATCGCTTATGATATGGTAACATGCCCAACGAACCTGCGATAGGATAGGAATTACTAGGTCTCATCTGATTTGATTACGTCTTTGAACTTTCTTCGTATTTACTCCTAAATATCTGCATCCTGTTTGTTTGATTCCGTACTCTTTTAATGAAGTCCTATCTCTTGCAGCAAGATGAACTTGCGCAGTGGACAAGGAGCACCCAGTGCCGTGGTGCCAACCGACACTACCCAAAGAGAGGAGGTACCCCAAGGACTACCTGGAGGGCAACCACTATTACAGGCCCCGCTGATACATTAGCGCGAGACTTCTCAGGGCGATCCTACACAGCAAAACGAGGGACAGACTTCGTAGATGATCCCCACACAGCTTTTTGAGGGCCAGACTTCAGGGGCTACACTAATGCCGCAAACCGAGAGGCCGACATCTGAGAAGACACATGCTGCACAGCCAGAGGTTCCATTACCACCAACTCCACCTTATCCACCCCAGATGCTACAATCAGATGGACAGCCACAGTTGCTTCAGTTCTTCCAGACTATGATGCAAGCACAGTGGCATCAGACCGAGACGTTGAGACAGAGTTTGATGGCAGTACTAGAGAGGACACCTATCTCAGCACCCGAACCAGCACCTCCACCAGCTCAGACAGGTGGTACTGTAAGATGGTTCTGCCAGATGGGACCAGATACTTTTTCGAACAACGAGACTGTAGAGCAGATCTCCGATTGGGTCGCCAACACGGAGATGCTACTAGAGGCTTCTCAACTACATCCAGACCTTTGGATGACCGCAGTGAGGACCCAACTAAAAGGCAACGTCCATCACTGGTAGGATTCTACTGAGCGCAGTGTAGGCAAGAACCAGACTTGGGAACAGTTCTTAGAGTACTTCAATACGAAGTATTTTTTTACTACAGTCAGAAATGCCCTGTACTCCCAGTTCCTACATCTAGAATAAAGGAATATGACTGTAGACATATAGGACATGGAGTTTAGCCGTCTTAGCATATTTGGTACCGTCCTGATACCCAATGATCTAGATAAGGCCCAGAGATTCCATCACGGTCTCACTTTCGAGCTACAGAGGTATACCACCACACAGGCAAGGATTTCTTATGAGGAGGTTCTTGTAGAGGCAAGGATCCAGGAGGCCATCGGCAGAGTAGCAAGACGTTCCAGCATGACCACACCAGCCAGAGCCCAGCCCGGAGCAGGAGGACCGATCCATCGTCCCGTAGCACAGACACAGTAGAGGGCAGCACCATACCCATAGTAGGAACTTCCGACTTGCCACTTCTGTGGTAGGAGAGGTCACTTCGAGAAGGACTGTCGAAAGAGACTGGGGACATGCATAATTTATGGAGTGAGCCAGTATCTTGTCAGAGATTGCCCACAGCGCAGAGAGGCGGCACCGCAGATCGGACAGAGGCAAGCAGCACCAGTCCCGAGGATACTACCCCCACCAAGAGGCCAGCGTCCACCAGCACCTGAAGGATTTCAGAGGGGACTACCCTCGGCCCCATAGCAGGCATAGTTTGATCGAGCCCGACAGCAGACCGTAGGGCAGAGGCACAGACAGGCCTTTGCACTAGCAGCTACTGAGAAGGAAACAGAAGGAGAAGCTATCACAGGTACCATTTTAGTTGCATCATTACCTGCGACTGCATTATTTGATTCTGGTGCTACGCTATCTTTTATATCTAGTAGATTCATAGCAATGCATAGAGTAGCTACCTCCCCCTTACCTAAAAGTTGGAAGATTCTTACCGGAGGAGGTATCGTGCCGGTTACCAGCACTATTAGAACGTGCTCGGTAGTCGTATGTGGTAGAGAGATGAGAGCATAATTCTTGGTATTATCCATGCCATACTTTGATGTCATGCTAGGCATGGACTGGTTAAGCCAGTATAATGTCGTACTAGACTGCCAGAAAGGTAGCGTCACTTTTAGACTACCAGATCAACCGAAGTTCGAGTACATGCGTGGGACCGTCGAGAAAGGAGTAGGGAAGATATCTGAAACTTATATAGCTATGGAAATGGCACCCCCACCAATAGTTGCAGAATTCGAGGATGTATTCCCAGAGGAGTTGTCAGGCTTACAGCCAGATAGAGACGTGGAGTTCACCATTGAGCTAGTACCCGGAGCAGCATCGGTATCTTCTAATATATACCGATTGGAGAAGAAGGAGTTAGATGAGCTGAAGCTACAATTAGAGAAGTTGTAGAGCAAGGGATTTATCCGTCCTAGTGCATCACCCTGGGGAGCACCAGTATTGTTTGTACCTAAGAAGGATGGAACAGTACGTATGTGCATTAATTATAGAGTCCTTAATGCTTTGACCATCAAGAACAAGTACCCCTTGTCGCGGATTGATGATTTATTCGACCAGTTGACAGGAGTAGTGGTGTTCAAAAAGATTGACTTGAGATTGGGTTATCATCAAGTGAAGATGCGAAGAGAAGACATTCAAAAGACAGCATTCATGACTCGTTATGGTCACTACGAATTCTTAGTGATGCCTTTTGGACTGACGAATGCACCTGTTGTATTTATGAACTTGATGAACAGAGTCTTCCACCAATACCTAGACCAGTTCGTGGTAGTCTTCATCGACGACATCTTAGTGTATTCGAAGAGCCACGAGGAGCATGAAGAGTATTTGAGACTAGTGTTAGAGACGCTGAGGAGAGAGAGACTTTATGCCAAGTTGAGCAAGTGTGAGTTCCTCCTGGATTGTGTTGCTTTTCTTGGACACGTTATCTCAGGAGATGGTATTTCAGTAGATCCAGCAAAGATTTTATCAGTAGAGACATAGCCAACCCCTACCAATGTCTCGGAGGCGAGAAGCTTCCTAGGACTTGTCGAATATTACCGGAGGTTCGTAGAGAACTTTGCGAAGATCGCAGAACCAATAACCCGCTTGACCCGTAAGGAGCAGGAGTTTACTTGGACAGAGGAGTGTCAGAAGGCATTCGATGAGTTAAAGAAGCGTTTGACTACAGCGCCTATCTTGACCATACCTTCTGGACCTGGAGGATTCGTGATCTATAGCGATGCATCCGAGAAAGGATTAGGATGTGTCTTGATACAGCATGGAAAGGTTATGGCCTATGCCTCTAGGCAATTGAGGACCCATGAGAAGAACTATCCCACTCACGACTTGGAGCTTGCCACAGTGATCTTTACTTTGAATTTGCTTTGAAGCTTTGGAGGCACTACCTATACGGAGAAAGAGTAGAGATATTCACTAATCACAAAAGCCTAAAGTACGTCTACACTCAGAAGGACCTGAACCAGAGACAGAGACGTTGGCTAGAGGTGATGACAGACTTTGAGATTGAGCTACAGTACCATCCGGGAAAGGCCAACGTAGTAGCTGACATATTGAGCAGAAGACCCGTGACATTCTTTTTGACTACCCAACAACATTTGTTGAGGGATCTAGAGCAGATGGGTATAGAGGTCGTTATGCCCGGAGTATACGGACAATTGTTGAGTTTTCAGTTGCAATCGACATTAGTGGAGAGGATCAAGGCTGCTTTGCTGACAGACGCCAGGTTTAAGAGGCTTCGACAGAGGACAGAGGCTAAAATACAGACAGGATTACGTATACATGAAGACGGAACCTTGAGATGTGGAGATCATCTCTATGTTCCAAATGGAGAACTTCGGCAGGAGTTAATGTCAGAAGCACACAGTTCAACTTACTTTATTCATCCAGGAGGCACGAAGATGTACAAAGACTTAAGACAGTACTACTGGTGGCATGGAATGAAGAGAGAGAGAGCTCATTTTGTGGCGAAGTGCCTGGTGTATCAGCAAGTCAAGGCTGAGCATCAGAGATCTGCAGGATTGCTTCAACCACTCCCTATACCAGAGTGGAAATGGGAGCACGTCACTATGGACTTTGTTACGGGCTTTCCTAGGAGTCCTAGTGGTCGCAATGCAGTATAGGTAATTGTGGATAGACTCACCAAGTCTGCACATTTTTTTCTCACCAAGTCTGCACACTTTTTACCCTTCAGAGTTGGGCAATCTACAGGGGTCTTAGCAGATATGTACATGAGGGAGATTGTGCGACTGCATGGAGTGCCAGTTAGTATAGTGTCTGACAGGGATACAAGGATTACATCTTACTTTTGGTGGAGTATGCAAGAGAGTCTCGGTACCCGCCTGAAGTTTAGTACATTGTATCACCCGCAGACAGATGGCCAGTCAGAGCGCACCATTCAGACGTTGGAGGACATGTTAAGATCATGCATGCTTGATTTTGAAGGATCATGGGAGGACCATTTGTATTTGGTCAAATTTTCTTACAATAACAGCTATCAAGCAAGCATCCAGATGGCTCCCTATGAAGCGTTGTATGGAAGGAAGGGTCGTTCCCCAGTATGTTGGAGCGATATAGGCGAGAGACAGATTCTTGGGTCATAGTTGGTTGTTCGTACGGTGGAGAAGGTGAAGAAGATCCAAGGGCACCTGCGAGCAGCACAGGACAGGCAGAAGCATTGGGCGAATGCGCATCGACGAACCCTAGAGTTCCAGGTTGGAGATCACGTGTTTCTAAAGATCTCACCTACTCGAGGGACTATCAGATTTGGAGGCAGAGAAAGCTGAGTCTGAGGTACATCGGACCATTCGATATGTTAGAACGCATCGGAGAGGTGGCTTACATGTTAGCCTTGCCATAGACTTTGGACGGAGTCCATGATGTCTTCCATGTATCTCAACTTAGGAGGTACATGCCGGATCCGAGTTATGTACTTGACCATTCAGAAATCACAGTCGGCCCGAGTTTATCATACCAAGAGGAGCCTGTTGAGATCCTGGACAGGAGCGAGAAGGTATTGCGAGGTCAGACTATCCCCCTAGTTCGTGTCGCATGGAGCCATCATGCACCAGAGGAGTCGACCTGGGAGCGCGAGGAGGATATTCGACAGCGTTATCCCCATCTCTTCGAAGGCATAGGTATGTAGTAGCTTTTTTTATTTCATTCAGTAGATCTTACCCCTATGTATGTTTTAATTTCGAGGACAAAATGCTCTAAGGAGGGTAGATTATAAACCCCCTCGACCAAATTAGGATTTATTTTATTAAGAGACTAGAATTAATTTGGATACAATTAAAATTAATGTGCAACAATTATATGTCTTAATACACCTTACCATTACTTCGATGCTTGGAGCGCTACACTAGTAGTTACCTTCAAACAAAGCCCATACATATTTCTTAGACATGCCAGACTACCCATCAGACCCTTTTGCAACTTTTAGATACTCAATATTGTGCTTCATTTGAGCTGCACAATATTCATTACAAACATCAATGTATTATTCCAATAAACCCCATTTCTCTTAATTGCCCATTCCTAACTGAATTTAAAGTACAACCGCAATCCAATTCCCTATAACCCAAATTAGGGTATTAACTAATTCTGGGCCTATTACACCCATGACTCTTGTGTTTCACCCAAATTTAATCCCATGTGTTTTCAATCTACAGAAGAACGCCAGTGCATTTATTGGTAATTTAATTAATTAGAGGCAAATTTTAACCCTAGTGAGACCCCACCAAGCCCATTTACACCCTTCCGTGTGGACCAACCCCCACCCAAAGAGCCCTGGCCGGCCGAAGACTAAAGGTCAGCCCATAAAATCTATCTCCTATATAAATACATATTTGCTACATTAAAATCCTAAGAAAAAATACCTCAACATCAACCCTAGCCGACTCCCTAAGTTTAAACCGAGCATCCCCTGCCCCTCCCCGACCGGACACCACCAACACCACCTCAAGCCGCCATCACCACCCCAACCCTCGGTCAACGGACCACCCTCCCAGGCCAACTGCACCACCGCCTGGTCACCGTCTCCGTTACCATCATCAACCATCCCCTTCACCAACATCGACAACTACCCAACCCGACCAACCCGGCCCCGGTCACTACCAAACTCTACCGCCCGATTGCCATCGTCCTTGCCAACCCGACTCCGACCTCCCCTAAGACCTGACCGCCATCCCAGCGTCGTCCCCGCCGCTGCTGCCGCTGCTGCGACTACTGCATTTGTTGTCGCTGCCGCTACTGCCTTCTTAGCTGCCGTCGGCCGGAGCTCCACCCACGCCGAAGGACAGCCGCGGATGAGCCAGACCCCCTCTCGGCCACGACCAGGTAATAAATGTCGTTCTATTGTTAACTTCATCATGTCGTCGTGTCGCGTGTCGACATAAGCTAAATAAATATTAACCCATATAGTTGTGTATGCATGTATGTTAATTAAATTAGATGTTAATAAATACAATAGTAATTATCCTAAATTTATGACCTATTATCAAAGAATAGTAATTCACCTGAAAACCTGGACAAACCAAGTATGCTTAAACATGGAAACCAAGGACATGTATTCGTACAGATCAGAAATAGTTGGTAACCCATAACTTCGATAATTTATTGTCGCAAGAGATACGGTAACCGAGGACAGGACACGTGTGCACCCTAGCTACGTGCACACGAGACTCTGTAGTCGACCAGCCATGACCCTTGCGTCAGTACCTAAGAGCAGCGTAGAGTCTGTATGTATTGCTTTAGTGTCTGATGCTAGATTGCTATATTATATTGTGTGTTTAGGGTCACTAGATCAGCCAGAAGATACTGCAGGAGCAGGCTATTGGCATTCACAGCTTGAGGACCCAGGCAAGATACCTTGCCATAATTACTGTCTAATTTAAATTATGCATATGTTGTATGATTCTTGTTGCTTTATTTCATACGACTGTGCACGTCCGAGATTGATTTGGATGCAGTCGACGGTTGCGTCAATGATTTAGTGTACCTGACCTAGTCACTAGCAGACTCACCCTCATTGGGAGGATACTCTGATATTTTTCGCGACCTGACACCCTTACACGTTCACAGTGACAATTTCATATTAGGAGGCGGGTTCGCGTACTCGACTAGCTATCAGGGCCATGTGACATGCATCACGGATAGTATGTAATTCAGGATTTTGTATTAGTAGAGACTTGGCATATAGATGCGTGGTATGCACGTCGAGTATTTGGCTTGTATATTTACATTGGGCGGGGAGGACAACTAGTAGGCATATGGGATACACACATTGGAACCCGTAGTTTCCGGAGGAGCCACGGATCCAATGACTTCCTTTACACTGATGTCACGTTCTTCGGAGCGATATGGACGATATACTATACTGATGCCATATTTTTCAGAGCGATATGGACGATATACTGTACTGATGCCACTCTCTTCGGAGTGTGGACGTTATATGCCTACACCTACCCATACGTACCAGCATTGTCCTCACATTATATTCTCTTAGATGGTTAGCACACCCTTTATTTATTTTATTCAGTATTTATATATATGGCATGCTTCTATGTATCTTGTTACGTCCCTCTGAGGACCTGGTCTCTTTCCAGATTTGGACGAGGCATATTATCCCACAGTGTACGGACCCGGGAAGGAGACGAGGTTCGCTACTACGGAGGAGCTAGTGGTTCTACCGTCAGAGTTTCCGTGATCACTTGGTAGGCCTTCTGCCTAGGATTGGAGCATCATTATCTAGTCAGCCGATGCCCTAGTCATTACTCTTTTATCTATCATTTCAGTACTTTTATTTCGTCATAGTAGTGGGTTTGTTCCCACCAGACATTCTTGATTATACTATGTTTATTGAGACTGTCGTTTATGTCCCAGTATTTATTTTAGTCCTTCTTGCTGATTATATTGTGGATGAGATTAGATTTACCTATTACTGATTGATATTGGACTTGTTAGTTATTTAGGACAGCGTAGCACTCTTCGTTGGATCCATTAAATTGGGATATTCTCGGAGACGTGACAGCTGGCTATTGCCACGTGGCCTAGTTCCATATATTTTGGGACTGGGGCATGACAGTTTTTAAAACTCATCCTAACCATATCACTCAAGAACACGTTCACCATAGGAATGGGGAAACATTGTATGCATGTACAGCTACTTGGGCATTATAGAATAAGATTTTATTCTCAGGTCATTGTTCCATAAAAGTCACCTAAGTCCAGCTTGTTCCTACCCATTGAACCGGCTTCTTAGGATCTCCAGTCAGACTCGGTTGGGTTGCCACTGCTGGTAACTTTACTTATGGGCATAACCCCATCCCCCTCGATGATTCTAGGATCAAAGTCCTAGACAGACCCTTCGTCAAGTGGTCTGCAAGATTCTTTTCTGACTTTATATAGTCAAGAACCACATATTTGCCCAATAGGCTCTTTATAGACTTAAGCGCAGCTGCAGGTGCATGTTCATCTTAGCATTCACAGAATCATGCTTTAGTAGTTCTATAACAGATTTATTATCACAGTTTCTAGAAATTGCAGGAACAGGATTAATAGAAATAAGTATATGCATAATAAGGTTTCTTAGCCATTATGCTTCTGTACCTGTAGTATCCAAAGCTATCATTTCGGAGTCTATTGTACTCCTAGCTATGATAGTTTGTTTATATGAGCCCCAGGAGATTGCAGCTTTTTCTAAAGTAAAAACATATCCAGTAGTAGATTTTACATCATGTGAGTCAGTTACCCAGTTTGCATCTGAATAACCTTCTATGATATCAGGGTGTCTAGTATAGTACAACATATAATCTAGAGTACCCCTAAGATTTCTAAATACGCTTTCTAATGTTGTCCAATGTAACTGATTTGGGTTACTAGTATATCTACTTAGTCCCAATAACAAATGCAATATCAGGTCTGGTCATGTTTGATATATACATGAGAGATCCTATCATCTGAGAATATATGTGTTGTCCATGGGAGAACCCTCATTCTTCTTGAGAATAATACTACTGTCATAAGGAGTAAGGGCAGGTTTCTTATCAAAATACTCAAAAAAAATTTAGCATTTTCTCGATAGAGTGTGCTAAGGATAGAGTATAGCCCTCCTTGTACTTGGACAGTTGCATACCTAGAATCAAGTTGGCTTCACCTAGATCTTTCATATCAAATTGGTTGGATAAATAGTCCTTGGTATTAGTAATCAATTCTAGTGATGGTCCAAAAATAAGGATGTCATCTACATACAAACATAAGATGACACAACTTTCATCTAAAATTTTAGAGTATATACATTTGTCATACTCATTTGGCACAAAACTATATTCTGAGATGACTATGTCAAATTTGTTGTGCCATTGCTTTGGAGCTTGCTTTAGGCTATAAAAAGATTTAACTAATCTGCAAACTTTCTTTTCTTGGCCTTTAGTAATGAAACCTTCAGGTTGCTCCATATAGATTTCTTCCTCTAGGTCCCCATTTAGAAAAGCTGTCTTTACATCCATTTGATGGATTATCATATTATGAATGGATGCTAAGGCTAGAGGGGTTCTAATAGAGGTGATCCTAGCTACAGGAGAGTATGTATCAAAATAATCTAGTCCCTTTTCTGGGTAAAACCTTTGGCTACTAATCTAGCATTGTATTTCTCTATGGTATCAGCTCTTAGTTTCTTTTTAAATATCCACTTACAACCTATGGGTTTACTACCTAAAGGTAGGTCTGCTAGATACCAAGTATTGTTCTCCATGATGGAGTTATACTCATTGTTAATGGCTTCTTTCTAGAAGGGGGCATCAGGAGAAGATATTGCTTCTTCATAAGTTGAGGGATCACCCTCTATCAAAAAGGTAAAAAAAACTTCCCCTAAGTTCTTTTCAATTCTTTCTCTTTTACTCCTTCTAGGTTCTATATTTTATTCGGGTTGTGAACTAGATATTTGAATATGAGAGCTAGTAGAGGGAGAGAAAAAAATTCTATCTTTGAAGAGATATATATTCTCAAAGTAAACTGCATCTCTTGCTTCTATAATAGTATTGTTAGAGATTTTATTTACTTCTGAGTGAGTACCAAGAAATCTATTGGTATTTATATCTTGGACATATCCTATGAATACAGCATCTACAGTCTTAGGTCCAATCTTTCTCTTTTTAGGTTCAGAAATTCCTACTTTAGCCAGACATCCCCAAACTTTGAGATAATGGATCCTATGAGCTCTACCTTTCCATAATTCACAGGGAGTCTTATCATTAGACTTACTAGAAATCCTATTAAGGATATAACAGGCCGATAATAGTGCTTCTCCCCACAAATTATCGAGAACACCTGAGCTGAGGAGCATGGCATTTACCATGTCTAACAGAGTACAATTCTTTCTTTCAGCAAATCCGTTGGACTGTGGTGAATATGGAGTAGTTACCTCATGGATTATTCCGTGTTCTTCACAGAAATTGTCATATCATTTGATGTATACTCTCTACCATGATCTGATCTAAGAATCTTAATTTTTCTCTCTAACTGGTTCTCAGCTTCAGATTTATAGACCTTAAATCTGTCTAGAACTTCATATTTGGTTTTAAGAAGATATGTATAACAATACTTTGAATAATCATCTATAAAGGTAAAAAAGTATTTTCTACCACCTCGGGTCAAAACCCTATTTGAGTCACACATATTACTATAAATTAGCTCTAGAAGGTCAGAGTTTCTTTCTACAGATTTGAAAGGTAGCCTAGTATGTTTGGCTTGAACACATATCTCACACTTATGTTTATCATTTATTAGAGTCATAGGAATAAGATCTAAGTTAATCATCCTTCTTAGGGAACCTAGATTAACATGACCAAATCTACTGTGCCACACATTTGAGGATTCTATATTTTAAACAACAAAGGAAGGATCTAAAATTTTATTCACGGTACTCAAAATAAAAAGACCATCTCTTACAAATCATTTTCCAATAAAGGAGTCATTCTTAGAAAATACTACTTTATTTGCTTCCATAACAATCTTGTACCCTGAAGCTATAAGGAGAGACCCACTAACTAAATTTCTTCTGATAGACGGCACATATAACACATCATGAAGAGTCAAAAAATTTTCTGATGTCATCTTTAGATCTATTCTTCCTCTTCCTATAATCTATGCCGCTGAGCTATCTCCTAGAGTTACACCTCCTCCACCTGATTCCTGATAGTTTGAAAAACATGAGCGATCAAAGAAAATATGAACATTAGCTCCAGAATCAAACCACCAATCGTCAGAATGGTAGGAAATGTTGATTAAGGGTTGATAGCTTACAGACCTGAAGGAACTAGAAGAGTCATTGAGAAGCATGTTTGCTTCTAGTTTGGTAGGACATTTTCCTTTGTAAGAAGTCTGGACAGCTTCCTTCTTCCTATGGAAACAGTTGGTGGCTATGTGGTTTATTTTACCACACACAAAATAAAATCTCTTCTGATCCTGAGTCTGATCGAAGTTTCTTGGTCTATAGTGGTGATGGTTTTGGTGGTGAGGCTGAGGGTTCTGTTTCTTCTTGAAGAGATTCCTTTTGGGTTTGTGGTGATGATGAGGCTTGGGTTTGCCTTAGGATTCTACAAGGTTTACCTTAGCTTTAGACTCAGACTTAGGGTTAGACCTTAGCCTAATTTATTCTTCTGTTCTAATTTTCTTTAGTACTTGAGCAAAGGTAAGGTCACCTTGTGTATGAATAAGGTCTTTCTTAACATCAGACCAAGAAGGAGGGAGCTTGTCTACCAAACAGGCTATTTTAAACTCAGTAGAAAAGAAAGTACCTTTGGCTTGAATATGCCTAAGATATTCTTGGAATTCATGTATTTGGTCATTCATGGGTTTATTATCTACCATAAAGTATCTGTTGAATGAGGAGGAATTGAATCTTTTGATTCCAGCATCATCACAGCTATATTCATCTTCTAAGGCTTTCCAAAGTTCTTTAGCACTCTTATATTCAAAGAATATGTCATATAATGATTCAGACAAAGCACTTAGAATTCTATGGAAGCAGTGGTAGTCTATTTTCTTAGGTGTTTTGGGTTTAGAGGAGCTGGTGGATTTTGACACTCCTACGTCAGACTCGGTGTCATCATAATTATTTGTGTTGGGTGTTGAACCATCAATGGCTGAGATCAGCCCTAAAGTTGTGAGCCAAAACTTTATTTGACTCTGCCATCTCTTAAAGTAGGTCCTGTTGAACTTAGCAGGTTTAGCAGTGAAAGTCTCATCCTTGCCAGTCATGATTGCTATTGAGAAAAACTGAAACTGAAAGATATGTACTTACTCAATAACAACGTCCAATGATTTAGAAAATAGTTAAAGTGATTTTGTTAATCAATCTTAAAATCTTTAGTCTATCAAGTATAGATTAACTTGGGTTAGCTGTAGGGGCCGGTTCCCAGCTAGCGGTGGTCCGAAGACACTTAAACACCGTGTCGCTTAGGGCTATTTACACCCGGTTGACAGAATGACCCTTTCGGCTTATTCCCAATTTATCTCTACTTTTAGAATTAAGACTCAAGGAATTTGTAGTTTCACTTTAACTATTTATTTACTTCTAGAAAATAATTTGTATTGTTTTAAGATGGAGTAGAAATATGCTCAAAACACTATTTTCACAAGGCAAGGTATTTAAGCAACTTGATATGTAAGAACTTGTTCAATTATAATTAAAAAATGAAACAAGTTGTTCCAGAATCTTATTCAAATGAAAAGCTAGTAAAGTTATTTAATTATTTGCTAGTCACAAAATTGTTATAGTGTATTTAAACAATTATGAACAATATAGTTGCAAACAACCAGATTTAACAAGTAAGGTATAGCCAAAATAATTTTATTGCTAACTGTATTGCTACAGTAGAAATAATTTTATTGCTAATTTTATTGCTACAGTAGAAATAATTTTATTGCTACAGAATAAATAATTTTATTGCTAATTTTATTGCTACAGTAGAAATAATTTTATTGCTACAGTAGAAATAATTTTATTGCAGATAACCAAATTAAACAACTGTGAACTTGTTATTCTACGATTAACAAATATTTTACATAGCAGTAAATCAGATTCAACTCTTAGATTGTTACTAATTCTGATAATAAAATATATATTATTTTCTAAGATTTATAACAGGACAAAGAAACAAAAGAAAATTGTTACCGGCCTCCGGAGAAGTCGTGCATGAAGCACTGCCCTAAGAGTTGATCCGAGGTCTATGTGCAGACGTTTCTCGGAAGCTCCTAGTGGTAAAACCCCCTGACTACCGGGTTCTCTTCGTTGCACACAACTCGGAGAGAGAGACCGAACTTAGCTCTGCCCAGAGCAAGGATGTAGAGAATAGAATGGTGAGAGAGAGAGAGATAAAAAACGAAGAATAAAGAGACCACAGTATATAGGCAGTCCCAAGACACAGCCACGGGACAGGACAGTAAAGACTCGTAAACAGGTCATTAAGGAGCAATTTCAAAAGGAAAGAAATATGGAGAAAAGCTGTCAAAAGAGCTGTTACAGAAGCTGTCACTAGGTTCAATGAACCTGGACATATAGCCTCAACGTTCAAAATTTGAATGAGCCAAATGGGTTCAAAAATAAAGAGTAGCAAAAAGATTTTTGGATCTCAGCCCGAACCCGAAGAGCAAATTGGATCGGCATTCGGCGTCCGCAGGTGTGGGCACTTACCCGCACCCGTTACGCGCGCCGAACCGAGCCGAGCCAGGCCAGGCGACTGCGGCGACGCGTGCATGTGGCCCAAGGGGTTCCCCACACAACATCTTTAAGAAAGTATTGAAGATGAACTAATATATACATACAAGGAGGAGTTGGCCTATTCGATGTGGGACTAAAAGAAAGAAGGAAGTTGAGCTTTTGCTCAAGCATGGCTAACAATTTCTCTCTCCCATCCTTAGCTTCACTATTTATATTTTCTATTTAATCTCAGAGGGGGCACAAAAGATATAATATATTCATATGTGAGAAGAATATACCTAAATATGCGTGGATGATTTCATGTATTTTACCTCACACCATACCACACCACAACACCCCACCCTACCCCACCCCACACCACGACCAGCGCGCGCGCACACACCTAAATCTGCCCCCTGCTAGCCGGTCCATTTTATTTTCCCATGCATGTTACGACCATTTCCAACCAGCACTTGAGGCAGTCAACACAAAGCCCGCCCATAAAATATTACTTTGGAAAATGCACATATTCAAAAGGAAGAAGGCTGAACAAGACTCGTTCCAATTTACATACGCCAACGGCAACGGCAACGGCAACGGCAACGCCACCACCACCACCTTATAAATACTCAACATTGCTCTATTGCTAGTGCCAAAACAAATTAATCTAATCTCAAACTCATCGAAGACCTCTGCTGCTGCTAGAAAGAAAGCATCGATTGATAATGAATTATAAAATGAAGCATGCCATCTTGATCATCCTATTTGCCTCGATCATAGTAGCTATGAGCATCGAGAGCGCCATGGCGATAAGGCAGAGTCCGACGAAGTTTGACGGAGAGAGCTACTTGTCGTTTCCGACGGCGTACGCGAAGGCGAGAGAGGCAATGGCCTCATGGATGGGGAATTTGTCTCACGGCCCTAGTGATGGAGGCGCTGGTCACTAGACGTACTCTCTCTTGCTAATTGCAACACACAGAATCACTATTAGTGTAAAATTTACTCGAGGTTGATATATTCTTTGCTTTTTTTTGTTTTTTATATGTAATCCGTCTATGCATGATGGATGATGGTCCTAAGGAACCATTGAAATTTAACTACGAAGAATCTTAAATATTAATCGACTACTTACAGTTTGGAAAAGACCTTTTGTTGTAAACCATATAAAAAAGTATGTGTATATCGATTCAAGTTGTAGAAGGGCTTTGGAGAAAGTTTGAAAAAAGGCCTTTTTGTTATAAACCATATATATGAATAACCATAAATAAATGGATACCCTTATCTATATATACACAAATCCTAAGCATTCCCTCCTCTATTTCCTCCTTATGTATATGTGTTAATAAGCGAAGTACTAGATCCATTGAAAAATCTTTCTTATTATTTGTTGGAGTTTTTTCTTTAAGACTAGAAAAGATAGTCTCACATTGGCTAAAACTCTAAGTGGATATCTAAATATAAAGTTTTGCTTGTTGTTGAGGTATGCACATAGGTTATGGTGGGCACATGTGGGTGCCATATGGGGATGTCTTCCTAGGAGGATTAATGTTAAACTAAAGCATTTATGCTTTTTGTCACTCTCTTAAAATTTTTTTTAGGGAGCTGAACCCAATAGGGACTTAGCGACTCGGACTCGAGCTCAAGGTTAGCGCTTTGTTGGCACACTTTGCACGTTGCATGGCGCTTGTGCGCCTATGTTGCGATCATTTTATGGCTAGTTACATGCCCGGGAGCAAGCGCGGGTGCTGAGCGGGCACATTTACGCATATGCACGTTTACTCGTACGCGCGTATGTCCTGCTGCCCGTATGCGCGCATGCTCCCATTAGTTGGTGTGTAGTTGGACTATGCGCTAAGAGCAATTACAGCTATGCGCATATGCGTAGATAGCATTGTTAGCGCATAATTTCGCTGATTGCAGAATTTGTACAGTTATGGAAAGATTGAGTCAATTATTCAATTCTGATTTTTGCGAAATTTAAATTTAATTTATTTCTATCTTTCCGTAATTTGTTGGCGGCAAGGATTAGGATTAGGATTATGGTATCCTCCCTATTATATAAATAGTCTCTTTGTGTCCCCCTTTGAGGACTTACTTCAAAATTGAGAGAGAGAGAGAGAGAGAGTATTGTGCTGCTGGAGTCTAAGTGTTCGTACGAGTCAGTAAATAGGTGACGACGAGCGTTCTAGAAGTTATTCACGAACATGTTGGTTCCTGGGAGCAGATCGTGTGAGGACGAATTTTGTTTTAAGCTGTAACAATCCGCTCCGCTCATCTCAACAAGATGAAGAGTAGGTGTAACGCCGTTCAAAGATGGCATATTCAGTGGTTCGCTCGGGAGTCCCGCTAGGTCGAGGCAAGTCCTCACTCAGGTGGGTGCCTCAGATGAACCTGTCTTTGTTTAGCCTTCACACCTAATAAAATAAATGATATATGCTAGTTCGCTAGGCAAATCGATCACTTGATGCATGCTAATAAAATAAGATAAACCTATGTCACGCCCCAGTCCCAAAATACCAAGGAACTAGCCATGTGACAATGGCCAGCAGCACAGCTCCAATGGACAACCTAATTTAATGGACCCATTAGAGTGCACTTAAGTTGTAATAAGTATAAATACAAGTCGACATCATCTGTCACAATATATAATTCTAATATCATACACAGACAACAATCATAATACAATATGATAGACTAGTCAAGATAATAAATTAAGTGTCCAACAGCAAGTCCAAGATGTCACGCCCCAGTCCTAAAATACCGAGGGACTAGACACGTGGCAATGGCCAGCAGCACACTCCAATGGACAAACCCAATTTAATGGACCCATTAGGGTGTACTTAAGCTATAAAACAATAATAAAGGTCTACGATACTAATCTCATCCACAGAAGATAAATACAATCAATATCTGAATCATCAAGATGAAATAATAATCAACAAGTCTCAATAAATATCTCGGGGAATAACCTGATAATGAGTTCAATACATTATTCCACGAGACATGAAATAGAGTATCAAGAACAGAAATGACTGAGTATATAAAGCAAATACTCAGGAGAAATCTTCTGGCATTACCTCGTCCTCTGGTACTGGTACTGCTCCAATGTCTGCTCCTGTCCCGTATACCTCGGGGTAGATCTCCTCTGCTAAACCTGGGAACATAATCCGGATCCAGGTCCTCAGGGGACATAGCAAGGTACAAGAATAACTCAAGCCAAATAAATGCAGTATATAGAAATATATCAATAGGGCAAACTATGTAACTAGCTAAGTGATATGCAAAATGAGAGCATCACTATAACTCAGGCTGAGACTACTACAAGCTTTGTGTCGGGCAGTAGCAGTGATATCATGTAGGGCCTAGCTCTGCGTGGCTTCGGCACCGTAATAATATATAAAATCAGCCTGTAGCTTGTGTGTCTCTCCCCACCCAATGTAATCATATGTCTCATGTCCACGATGTCTTATGTCCATGTCACGCAAGATTATGACCTCTAACTGATGCAGCGAGTCATAATGATAGCTAAGCATATGTATAAAGTATATGTCACGAATTCTGTAACCTATACAGAATCACCATGAATATCTCAAGAAGATTCTGTATCATGAACAGTGTCAAGTATCCTATGGTATGACGTACTTGATAATGCAAGCACGAAGATATATAGGGTCGCGATATCAATCTCTAGTGACGTTACACGACTCCGCGTACGGCGTCGACACCCGAATCTTATTCGAACGCTAAGCAACGTCACACGGTTCTAGGTTGAACAGATACATCATATAAATAAATCAAGAGAATATTATAAGGCAAGTACTGCAAGGTTGGCAAGGTACACTTGCCTGGACTTTAGATTCCAACAGTTGCTCTGGTATCAGCGGGATCTTCAAGTACTCCTCCGGATGCTAAAATAGACATTACCATCATTCTCAAAAGATATGAAATAGCTAAGATTGCCTATCCATAAGTCCAATTTAGACACAGGAGCAAACTTGAAAGTTTTTGGTCAAAGCGGGGTCCACATGTGGCCCACTTTGCACAGAAAAATGTGCCAAAGACAAAGTTTTACAAATTCGTCAAACTTAGTGTCTACAAGTCCAGAACGACGATAAGAACCCAACGAAATATCCAGAACTGAATTTCGATGAGACGATCACAAAATCGCCCGTCAAGTGGAGTTGTGGGGCCCACAATACGGGATTTTGTCAACGTTCTCAGAATCGAACCAAACTTGGGTCACAGGACCAGCGTATCGCTACGAGTCCAGCGTAAGTTTCGTTTTGAAATGACGAGCACACACAAAGTTACAACTAGTTTCAGAACAAGGCCGATACGGGGAGTTGTCGACGGATACGCGTTGATTTCGGTGTGCACGTACATCCAAATTAACTTCTGTAAAATCCCACACATCTGTATTGACGGTGCGCCCCTTTCGATAAAATTTGTACATGACCAAATCGCCTAATTTAGCAGGGCACACCCAGTTCCGAGAAAATTAGATTTTGAATAACCAAGTTTTTTGGTCAATTTCACCCACGAATAACTTACAAATTACAACATCATAAATTACACTAATATAGGGTTTTAAAACTAGGTTATATGGTCTAAATTACTGTTCAAGAGAAATTTTGAAAACATTAACCAGGTTGCACGCAAAACGGTCGTGAACTTGTGAGTTCGGGACCAATTTCTAATTTTCAGAAATAGGGGTTTTTTTCCCGGTTTTTGCGTCACAGTTTTCGACCAACACTGGACACGATATGTCACGCCCCGATCTCCCACAGGCTAAATTGGCTGTTCCCGCTAGGCGAGAATCACCGCGCCAGCGCTCCTGCAGAACGATCGCTTTGACCCATTTGGGCGTGATGCCGCACGAGCGTGAGCCACGCCCGTGCAAGGCCGTGGTTCATTGGCTGGCGGTAAGAGTTCAAAGCCACAGAGTCGCACAGATTGTCCGAATGCATCGGAGTCATAAATGCATAGGCGATTTGGTAACAAGTTCACTGAGTCGATAATATAGTGGAAGCATTGAATAACACAAGTAAGAAGTAAAATAACCCTTTATTGATATAAACAAGTGTTACAGGTGGCGTATAGCCGAGATTACAAGTCGCTCAAGCCTCTCTCTCTGAAACAGTAAAAGCGTGCCAAGTGGCTATAATTGTGGAATGATTGTACAGGCGATGTTCAGGCTATGTTCCAATATTTTGTCTTGTATATGTGCTTCTGTTTTGGACGCAATGCCCTAAGGCTCCAGAGTGAACTCCACGCCTTAGCACGCGCAAAGGAGGCATCCGCACTGAACGAGGTTCTCCTGCACCCTGCAAATGAACTGGTGGATTATCAGTACATTGAATGCATAGGTGGGGAAGCTACTCGCTCGCTCGACAAATCCAAACACGTAATACAGGTTCCGTGCACCAACTATTAAGTTGTCTTTCTAGTTGCCTTAGGATCAGTTTTATGCAAGATTGAATAGCCTAATTCGTGTGGCAGTGCGTCGTGCGACATGAGAGGAAACACGGCGAGACTTACCAACTTACCATTTGGCCTTCCCTGTCCAAGGCAAATATTGTTAATTCAAGCACGAGCACGTATAAACATTCAGGAGGCATAACATATGCAAACACGAGAGTCGTTATAACATAATCGTTCAGGTGTTCAGTTGTTCTTTCGATGCGATACAATGACTCGCACGCGGATAGCCGCTAAGTGAGGATGACTTATCTATATGAACATGAGTCGCTGGCATAGCCATAAAGGACCGTTATTGTAGTCTCGAGGTCGAGGATAAAGTGCAAGCAATAGAAACGATGGGCATTGCACTTATCCCACCAAAACAGACGACTATCATTATTGTAGTCTCAAGGTCAAAAATAAAGTACAAGCAATAGAAACGATGGGCATTGCACTTATCCTGCCGAAACAGACGACTACCAGAAGTTCCGTCTAGACCGGGTCGGCCCCAGTGCCCCGATGACCGCCCGTGGAATGAGATCCAAAGATCACCTTTTACAAGTTGTCTGCGACATGCAGGTCAGGGTCTCAGGTCACGTACAGGAACAAGTTCGAGGCAGTATGTATATATATATATATATATATATATATATATAGAACAAGTCCGGTATGGAACGAGTTTGAGGCAGGATATATATATATAACTTGTTGAGGCATGATTGTTTACAATAGTGTATTGATTTCCAAGCCAGTTGATTCAGTAGTTTGCTCCTCGAGCTGTGATTCAGGGATTTATTCATTCATGGTGCAAATTCCCTGGTTCGGGAATTACCTTTGTGACCGAACGGTCCCGGACACTTTTAGGTTCATTCATGCACGGACGACTACTTAGTAGTCTCCCGGGGTTTGGATGAAAATAAGGCAACATACAAGCAGATAAGCATGCATTTGTATTAAACACAAGCATTCATGTTAGCTCGGGCCCGAAGGTAAGCCGAAAGGTGAAACCTTAAGGGGCTTCCCTAGCAACACGATCTAGGGTAGCATGCGAGGGTCTAAACATATATACATAAGTAATATTTTATTTCTATGTTCTAGCACAGCAATACAAGTTGGAATTATTCTCTTAGCTAGGTGCGTTGGATTCTTATTAGAATGCAGGGGGTGATTCACCTAGCGACTAGCATGTATCATTCCAAATTTTATGTGTGCTGGCTAAGCAAAGACAAGTTCACCGTAGCCACCCACCTTAGCGATGATTCACCTCGGTTGAGCGATACGTCAAGCGAGCCTCTGAAAGCCTAAGCCGAGATCCTGTAGGGACAAGTCTAGATATCCTTTGCCTCAAACGAGTATTCTCGCCTGAGCAAAGTGGGTCGGGACATTGTACTTTGCCGTTTGAATCGGCAGTCCGCTTGAACGAAACAGGGTGTTACATCCTACCCAACTCAGAAAAAGTCTCGTCCTCGAGACTTACTGAGGACAAGCAGTACGTTTCAATCAATTTTGATTTAACGACACAAGGCTGAGGCAAACCTATACAAGTCGTTGTACTTGTTCATTTGGATTTTACTTGCACAAGCGTTCGAAATCAGCATATCGCTAGTCTGGATCGTGCACATATTCAAAGTGCACTTCTAGCATGAGAATGCCAACCAACTTAGTGATAACGAAGTCTTAGCATTCGAGTTTCACATTTTCTTGAGTCTTAGCTCGTGCACAAGTTTAAGGCGTTCCTCAAACATATGCATTCAACCAAACTTAGAGATAGTAAAATCGGACAAGCTACTTGCGATAATCTCAAGGGTTCTCACTCAGGTTAGCACAAAGGCCACTCGCAACACAATATCATATAAGCAATCATATCATTCAAAATATATTTTGAAAGTATTTAGACTTATTGTTGGAATATTTTGTTTGGGACAACGAGAGAGAGCGTACACATAACCGACGAATGAGCTTTCGAAACTGAGATATTCAAAAAGGAAGTCCAAAGGCGTAGAAGCCAAGCTCTGATACCAACATGTCACGCCCCGATCTCCTACAGGCTAAATTGGTCGTTCCCGGTAGGCGAGAATCACCGCGCCAGCGCTCCCGCAGAACGATCGCTTTGACCCATCTGGGCGTGATGTCGCACGAGCGTGAGCCACGCCCGTGCAAGGCCGTGGTTCATTGGCTGGCGGTAAGGGTTTAAAGCCACAGAGTCGTACAGATTGTTCGAGTGCAGCGGAGTCATAAACGTACAGGCGATTTGGTAAGAAGTTCACTAAGTCGACAATATAGCAGAAGCATTGAATAACACAAGTAAAAGTAAAGCAACTCTTTATTGATATAAACAAGTGTTACAGGCGGCGTATAGCCGAGATTACAAGTCGCTAAAGCCTCTCTCTCTGAAACAGTAAAAGCGTACCAAGTGGCTATAATTATGGAATGATTGTACAGGCGATGTTCAGGCTATATTCCAACATTATGTCTTGTATATGTGCTTCTGTTCCGGACGCAATGCCCCAAGGCTCCAGAGTGAACTCCACGCCTTAGCACGCGCGAAGGAGGCATCCGTACTGAACGAGGTTCTCCCGTACCCTGCAAACGAACTGGTGGATTATCAGTACATTGAATGCACTGGTGGGGAAGCTACTCGCTCGCTCGACAAATCCAAACACATAATATAGGTTCCGTGCACCAACTATTAAGTTGTCTTTCTAGTTGCCTTAGGATCAGTTTCATGCAAGATTGAATAGCCTAATTCGTGTGGCAGTGCGCCGTGCGACATGAGAGAAAATACGGCGAGACTTACCAACTTATCATTTGGCCTTCCCTGTCCAAGGCAAACATTGTTAATTCAAGCACGAGCACGTATAAACATCCATAAGGCATAGCATATGCAAACACGAGAGTCATTATAACATAATCGTTCAGGTGTTCAGTTGTTCTTTCGATGTGATACAATGACTCGTACGCGGATAGCCGCTAAGTGAGGATGACTTATCTATATGAACATAAGTCGCTGGCATAGCCATAAAGGACCGTTATTGTAGTCTCGAGGTCGAGGATAAAGTGCAAGCAATAGAAACGATGGGCATTGCACTTATCCCGCCAAAACAGACGACTACCGTTATTGTAGTCTCAAGGTCGAGGATAAAGTGCAAGCAATAGAAACGATGGGCATTGCACTTATCCCACCGAAATAGACGACTACCAGAAGTTCCGTCTAGACCGGGTCGGCCCCAGTGCCCCGGTGATCGCCCGCAGAACGAGATCCAAAGATCACCTTTTACAAGTTGTCCGCGACATACAGGTCAGGGTCTCAGGTCACGTACAGGAACAAGTTCGAGGCAGTATGTATATATATATAACAAGTCCGGTATGGAACGAGTTCAAGGCAGGATATATATATAGAACTTGTTGAGGCAGAGGATTGTTTACAATAGTGTATTGATTGCCAAGCCAGTTGATTCAGTAGTTTGCTCCTCGAGCTGTGATTCAGGGATTTATTCATTCATGGTGCAAATTCCCTGGTTCGAAAAAAAGGGGGGTTGTCGGCTGAGAAGAAAAAGTTTTAGGTTTAGGAAAAAAAAATAGAAAAAGGAAAAGTAATGAAAAGAATATTTATAAAGGGGGGTTGGGTGTGACCTAGAATTGGTTTGACTGGTCAACCCCTCTAGGGATTGGGCCTCTCATGTAGGATTTCAATGGCCATGATTCAAATAGGTTCAAAAATAAATGGCTAGGATTCAATTGGTTCAAGGTTTGGAGGACCATGGTTTTAAGGAGGTTGATGTTGAATTACACACTCTCAAAATTTATAAAAAAATACACATGAAGAAGAAATGGGTTTATTCACGTATCATGTCCAACGAGATGGACACCTTAATGCACTTTTGTATAAAAGTGCCCAACAATTGAAAAATTGCACAAATTTAGGTTTAGGTTTAATTTAATCAAAAATAAATGTAATTGGTGTTCTAAAATTAATTAGAAGTACAAGGGGCTGAAATTGAGTGGGACACAAGTATCATAAATGAAGTAGACTCAAAATAGAATATTATCCTAATTTGGGTTGCTCAAAATGGGTCGAGATTGTGTCTCCAATTTCGATTAGAACATACAAGGATACAAGTTTGAATTTATATCAAATTAAATAAACATGTCCGCAATGAATATTGTGCGACTAAAATGAAGCACAAGAGAACATAATTATAAGTTACACAAGGGTCAGAATAGAAGGCAGGCATGTCTAGGACAAGGTTGTGGAATTTGTTGGAAGGCAATGGCTAGGGTAGCGCTCCAAATATCGAAGCAACGGTAAGGCGCAAAAATTAAATAAAAATTACGATAATTAATTATAATTAAATATTATGCAATCATTTATACATTAATTGTGAAAAGACAAAAATACCCCTAATCTGAAATATGGGGGTGACAGATACGGCCTACACGTATCCAATTATGGATACGACACTATCCACACACAATCAAACACATGTCAATTTGGTCTAATTAATCAATTGACAAACACAACATGTGTCAATCTCGGAATTTCTCCAAAATTGACACAAAATATACCATAACTTTCTCCGTAGGCCTCCTATGAACCAAATTCTAATTTCTATGGGTAGCCTCATCATATAGGATAGTTTTTAATAATTAAAACACAAATTTAAAGTCTACACAAAGAGAAAAAACTAAATTGTACCTATTAGGAGATTGATTCCTAATGAAACTTTCAAATTAGGTAAAATTGGCCTCCAACTTGTAGATCATTGCTCCTCTTTGTAGATCCTTACTTTCTCCTTGTAGATCCTTGCTCTACTAGCCTTCAATGGTGATTTGGGAAGGAATTTGGGTGGAATTTGGTATGAGAATGATAAAATTGGGAAGAGAGAATTCTAGATCTAGAATTGTAATGAAAAAGAGGAGAGAGAAATCCCCCCCCCCCTCTTTTAAATGGCCGGCCCTCTTAGCCCCTTCCCCAAGCTACTATAAAATGACTAATTTATTCCTTGGAGACTCTCATGAAGAAATAATCAAGGAGGGAAGGTTCTAGTCTAATGAGTTTAATTTAATTAATCATCCTTCTAATGAATGGGCTTCTAATTGGGCTCAATTCTAACTAAATTTAAAATGTTGGTCCATAGATCTAATCTAAACTAGTTAGGTCTACTAACACAAGTCCAAAATAATAAACTAACATCTAACAATAATTAAATAATATAATAAATAATTATTCAACATGCACAATATTTAGTTAATTATAAAATGACCAAAATATTATTTCTTAGAAAATATGGTAGTGACACTAACTCCGTAGCCACCATGGTCAGAGCGAATCTACTCAGCCTACATAATTTTGATGCATATTTGTCCACAGTTCTACCGGCCTGCTTGAGACCGATAAACCTCTGCTGAAACTCATATTATACGATGATTCTAAAATATTTTGCCCGAAACTGAGTCCTGAAACTGTCCCAAGAGATAGGACACCTCAAGCCAACCTTTACTGACGCCCACTAGTCATGGGCAAGGTATTGAAGTTGCAGTCAGACCTGGTCAACTTGTTCATCAGCTAAAACCTTTCCTGCTGCCAGAATAACCTCAATATCTTGCAACCATGCTTCTGTTGTGATGGCATCCTTCATGACATCTAAGTACCTCGAGTTAAGTCGGCAAAATCTAATCGATGCGCACAAATCAGTCCTTCCGCCTCTCTACAGAGCCGTCTGCAAACCCTGACTCAATAAGGCATTCTTCTATTGTTGTTAAAATTGATGATGTTGTTTCACTGCCATATGATGTTGCTGCATAGCCATCATTCCCTGGAGGATCTCTAATAATATCGGGGTATCAAATACCACAGGTATTGCTGGTACTACTGGGGGTACAGGGATCTCAGGGGTTGGTTGCTCAACATGTCCAACTTCTGGTTCCACTGTGCCAGCTTGCTCAACTACTGGCTCTATCTGGATTTGACTCTAAGAAGGTGCTACCTCTCATTGTTGCCCAAGGAAACCCTGTCTTGCCATGCTTGCAGCTCCATTAACTGAAGAAGCCCTAAAGAAAGGATAAGAAACATCAAGGACAGGACGGGAAGGATTAAGTAGGCAAGCGGTTTTAATAGTTCAAGCATTGATATCGAGGAAGACAAAACAAGATATCAAAGGGGACGTATTTGATTGACTCCTATGACCATAACACCCCACAAGTCTGAAAACACATACCTACATGGGCCACCACTAAAACTTTATCATGCACTAGTACCAAAATACAGAGATGGACATGGCCAGCTATCCCGTATAAGGTATAGAACATCGTACGACAGTCACGGTTGTAACTAGACAAGGAGGCGCATTCTACAAGCAAGTCACTTAGGGTCACATAGAACATCTAATGTCTCAATCAGTCAAACGAGGATAGTAAACAATGAATATATATGAACTGCCAAAATATTCTAGAAACCAGCCGTACAAAATAAAAAGCTGGTGGAGTAGCAAAAGTACATGACCATGATCAGCTCCAATTTGATTAATTATAATCATGTAAGAAAACTAAATGTCAAGATTTATGGCTAATAAGTGCTCGTGGCTAAACGTCCAAAAAAGAAAATGTACAATAAAGAGCAGTAATTAAGAAACCCACTTGTGTCCCTCAACGGCCATCCGTCTGGTGCACGCCATTGTTCTGGGAGAAGCAAGCTAGATCATCGGGTGCTGGCTCTAAATTTGGCCATGCAAAACTAGTGGGGTTAGACAGCAAATAGCAAGTACCACAAAGGAAGCACGAATGAAGAAAAAAATCAGTGAGGAATATATATATATATATATATATATATATATATATATATATAGTTCTGTCTCGTAGTTTTGGTCCATAGCCTACCGTGATACAACAATCTAACCCTACAACCAAACAAGGACAAGGGTTAGACCATCGCACCATGGTAGTTCATGTCCCTAAACTATTTAACAAAAGATACAATACACAATCAAGCTTGGTTACATAATTGGCCAATCACTTGTACGGGTTACTAGGTAGAGTTTGGGTTATCCCAAAAATATATGGGTATAATATGAATCCTCAGATCGAGCCATGTGCTAGCAGGGCTAGCCGAGTCATGAATTTCCGCATAGCACGTAGTATTTATGCACCGGTCCCTCGTAAGGCCACCGTGCTAAGATCGCATAGAATACATAGTATAATATAATAGTCGGATATTGCCATCTACTAATGAGGATTTAAATAATATCCATGGGGGCCAGCCTGTACACCCAGACAAATATTTGAGGGTGGCTAGTTAAGCGCCATCTCGGGATTTTGTCCCTCCCAATGCTCTACAAGTTTTAGTTGCCTAGTTAACCCTACTGTTAACTAGAATCTCATGATGTAGTAACATGGTATTCCCCTTATATGTCGTACCGTAGTATGTCCACGCTAGATACAAATCCACTTTATCACTTGATAGTTCAATTCGGATTCACACCTAGCGTGATGCATTAATCAAACAAGTCCTAGCCACGGTTGGAAATTAACTAAACCATTTTGTCCATGTTTGGAGGAATCGTATTAAATCACATGTCGTGTAGCATGTAGGTACCCCTCAATATAAATATATAATATAATCACGTAGGAATACTTAGCACGTAGTAAGTGTATCAACACAGATACAAGTGGTTGAGTCAAGACACCAATAACAGTAAATCACATGAGTTCTATCACATTGCAACACATAAGTTAAGTCATGCACATAGGTGGTATAGTCACTTGGCGCATGGTCAAACTATACACATGGTCGAGTCAAGCACACAAGTGGGTCTAATACTCTAACAGTTATCAAGATTACACATATGAATCAAAAGTCCAATGGAATACTCAAGCCAAATCAATTCAATAAATGTGTGCAGGGGACCGCATGCACGCATGAAGATCAAGGTCGCATGGTCGAACTGGGCGCATGAGAATCGGGGGCACATGGAATATGGGGCACATAAAATATGGGGCACATAGACAGGCAAAGTCTACTCATCGGGGCAAGTGCTAAGTGACGAGTAATAAATATAAGTCAGAGAAGTGACTAATGTGACAAGCCAAATGTTAGGGGGATAAGACAAAAGTATAAAAATCTGTGCAGAGTCACAAAAGTCGTACAGAGGCATGCGCCCAAAAAGAAGAGACGCATAGCTTGTGGCCGTATATCTCCTGGCTGCATGGGCGCATGGAGTCTGGCCTTAGTGAATTCCCATATGTTCAAGGTACTAAGCGTCTAACTTTAGAACGCATACACAAAGCAGTCATGCATCCAACAAGATGGGCGCATGATGGAGTGGCCCATGTTGCTGGGCCGCATGGTACTCTATCGTCCCAGAATAGCAAGTTCGGCCATGAAAAAGCTCAAAGAACCCAAAAACTTGTTTCCTTCATAAAAACTTTATTCCAACTCCAAATCAAGTAAACCAAAAGCCAAAACGCGTGAAATGGAATGCTCTATCACCTAAAAAAATTGGTTTTCTAAAATACCATGTTTTAATAGATCAAAACAAAAAAAACTTATGGAACCCATGGAAATCCTAAACTAAAAATGTAGATCTACTAACATCCACCCATCAAAACCGAAAACTCCAAACATTAAAAGTGTTTAGAATCATAATATACACATATTAGACTAATAAAATACAAGAAAAGAGCAAAGATTAAAATCTAAGGATTTCTTCATATTATGCAAGGTGTACTTGCCTAAATAAAAGAGGGAGGACAAATGAAAGAATGAGGGAAAAGAGAGAAAGAAGTTGGGTTATATAGCTAGAGTTTGAGGTTTAGACCATAGGTTCTCTCATTACTTGAACCAACCCACAAAATAAACTATAAACCACACAAAACCAAAGAATGGGTATAGTCTCCATGCAACCTAATAAACATACAAGCAAGAAATAATACATCACAAATACGTATATCGGGAATGGGGAGTGACATCCCTTTCTTCACTCACCTCTTTGATCTTTACTTCTGAGTCAAATTTGTGATGGCACCAAAGCAGCATTAACATATCAATGAAGCCGATCGTAATCATATCTTCGGGGAAATCAATCTGAGCAAGCTTTGTGAACTCGACATGGACGACTTCGAACTCAAATTTGAACTGTTGATCGAGCAGTGAGCATCGATCTCAACGTTCTCTTATTTTCATAGATCAATCCATCATTCATGTTCTGTTCCTGAGTAGCAGTTTGGTTGTTCGATCGATCGATCGAATTGACTGCGAATTATATTCAAATCGAACACTTCGATGAGTAAGTTTATTATTTCCTTCAATTCTTCCCTTTCGTTTATCTTTGATTTGATCCAATTGATCAAATGAAGAAGTTCTGTATAGATTCAAAATTCTGCAAATCGATATTGTTGAGTTCGAACTTGATCGAAAAAAATTGATGAACTGACTTTCGACCGATCGACAACAAATTAAGTAAGTTGTTTGATCTACCTCTTCAATTCTTAAGTTATTTTCTTGAAGTTTCTATCGGTAGAATTTGAATTGAACTATTAATTATTCTTTATGTTAATGCACGCTATGTGCTCGATGGATTATTTCAGAGGAATCTTGCTAACTCGAATTATTCGAATCAGATACGAGAGCACTCGTATTCGACGTAGCTGACAGTCCTTGCCTGAGATTTTGATATACCATGTATGATTGATCTGTTCTTCTTTGGATTCAGCTTCCTGTCTCAACATTTATGTGTCTATACCACTGAACAGAGTTATGTGTCCAGACGGACACAAAGAAATTGGAGTCAGGGACAAGGATAACTTTGTTCTAAAACTTTTGACGTTGTAGGACTATGTCAGCTGGACACATAAGTCTATAACACGAGTCGGTGTCTGACAATGTATTTGTCGGACACAGTTAAACTCTGTAATTTCTGTGGAGTATAATTGAAAGTTAAAAAAAATAGGCGGGAAAGGTTGGGATTTGAATTTTGGGTTCTAGATTTGAACTCAAGGTTCACATTAAATTTGGGTTACTGTAGCTAACTGTGCATTGAACGTTCAATTTGCACAATCTGGGTTCAGTTTTGTGCTAAACACAAGTGCAGATGGATTGAGCCTTGGAGGCTGGGCTTGGACCAGATCCCAGTAAGGCCAAATAGCTTAGAAATAGTTAATAAAATAAACCAAAGAATTGTTAAATTAGTAAAATAACATAGTTAGTTAATAGAATAATTAGTTAGTTAAATAATAACCTAAAATCCATTTAGTGAAGTAATTCAAGAATTAATAATTAGAAAGTTGTTAATGATTGAGAATCTAGTTAAGAATTTGGAATTTAGGTTTGTTAAGAATTAACAACATCCTAATAAATTAAGGATAACTAGAATAAGTAGATATTGGTTTAGAATAATCCAAGAATTCATTTGAGATTTGAGACTGACAATTAAACATTGTCTTCTAGGAGGGCCATATCATTCCACGATCTACTACGAGGATTGAGGCAAGTATTCTACTCAATGTTCATCCTTCAATTCCATTGCATATTCATAATACAGTAGGAAACAAGAATTTGGATCGTGAGTATTGGTTTCACGTCGTGTCTATTGATTTGTAGCATGTTCATTGTTATTCGTATTGTTTCTTGTGATATCATGTCGGGAGGGGAAGTATATGTGTATTGTGTGGGCTACCCCCTTATATACCCATTGACTTTATCGTCTAATAGTGGTCACACACTACACGTGCGAGGCGCCAGATTTAGCTCTAGCCGCTCACACATGCATTCATATATTCCATTCACTTAGTAGGTATGTATTGCTTCCTTTCATGTATATTGACTGTCACTTTACTTGTTACTTCTTGTTTCATGTATTATTATACTTCTAGCATTGTGTAGTCTACTTTGCTCTATCCTGACTGGATAACATGGCAGGTGAGGATGTTGAGGATTATCCGACCCATTATGGCACACAGGGGGACATGATAGAGGAGACTAGCCTAGAGGTAACTCAGGACCCATGACTTGTTTTGGGGGATATGTAGGACATATGATCCATTGTATAGACTTCATATGTGATAGATGTGTTGGTATTATGGATGTATTGTGTTGATGTTCATTTGGGGATCGTTGCCTTTATCATTCACCGGATATGTCTACGGATATCATTTGTAAAAGGATATGTAATAAATAATGGAAAGACTGTAGTAATTTTAGTGATAGGTGTCACGCCTCAGTCCCAAAATATTATGGAACCAGGCCACGTGGCATTGGCCAGCTGACACGACTCCGAGGATATCCCAATTTAATGGATCCTGACGAAACATGCTACGCTGTCCTAAATCTAACAAGTCTAATAACTACAACAGGCAATGTCTAATCTCATCCACAGATAACAAGTAAATACTAAAATGAAAGACTGGAATATGAGAAACATAGTCGACTGACATAGTACAACTGAAATAAGTCTGGTGGGAACAAACCCACTACAAATGTACTGATAGTCTGAAATAAAGTACTGAATATCTGAAATGAAAGTGCTGATAAGAAGAGTGACTGGAACAACGGCTAGCTAGGTAAGGAGCCCCAGTCATAGGCGGAAGGCCTACCAATCTGATCAGGGATACTCTGATGGAAAGACCTCTAGCTCCTCGTCCAGAGCAAACCTCGTCTCTATGCCTGGCCCGTAAACTGTGGGATAAAAGGCCTCGTCCAGATCTGGAAGATAACCAGGTCCTCAGAGGGACGTAACAAGATACAATATGCATGCTGGATATAGTACTGAAATAAAAGTAAAGAGGGGGTGTGCTAACCATCTAAGTGAATGCAATATAAGGACAACCTAGGAACGTATAAGTAGGTGTAGGCATAATGTCCAACATCCTCTAGAGTGTGGTATCTGTAACGTCCATCATTCTGAAGAATGAGGTATCTGTATATATATATAACGTCCACACTCTAAGGGACGTGGTATCTGCAATGTATATACGTCCGTAACACTCCGAAGAGCGCGGTGTCTGAATATAGGGAGTCACCGGGTCTGTGGTTCCTCTGGATACCACGGAGTCCGATGGGGGTATCCCATACGTCTGTCAGTTGTCCTTCCCGCCCAATGTAGATACGCAAGTCGAATATACGACTTGAGTGTACCGTATCTAGATGCCAAGTCTCAACTATGCTACTCTAGGATACATGCTAGTCTGTGATGCATGTCGTACGTACCGATAGCGAATCGGGTACGCGGACCCGCATCCCAATATGAATGTACCTTCACGATACGTGTATAGTGCCATGGTCAAGGAAGATATCAAAATATTCTCACAGTGGGTGAGTCAGCTAGCAACTAGGACATGTACACTACTCATCGACGCAATGTCGATCGCACCCGAGTCATTCTCGGACACGCACAGTTCATGTATAATTGAAATATTTAACATTTAAATTTAAAGCAGTAATCCAGCAAGGTATACTTGCCTGTCCCGGGTAGCTGCGAAATCCAAAGCCCTGCTCCTGATGCCTCGGCAGTAGTGTCCACCAATCCTATATAGGATATAGTAATGTCTAAAATTAGTCGCTACAATAGTACGACTAGGACACACTGTCCGTATCTATACTGACACGGGGTCGGGGCTGTATGTATATTTAGCTAACACTAGTATTTATATACACACTAATTCATATTTAAATATATTAAATAAATATATATTTGTTTTTTAGTACAAAAATATATTTATGTATTATTTAGCAATACGCTGGTAATTATGTTATATTCAATAAATACATATACATATATAGTATGGTAACTTGAAATATACAATTTATATACATATATATTAATATATATACATATTAGGGATTCAAATAAAAACAGGGTATTTAAACTCATGCATATATATATTATGTATATACATGCATTTTTATTTATAAAAAAAAACGTACTCTTATATTTGTGTTATATACAAAATATACCTATTCTTATAGAATTACAGTATATACAAAAATAATACTTGATTTTCCAGAAATGTATTTAATACCATAAATATTAGATATTTAATATTTTTCGTATTTATTTTTAAATAGAAACATACATGCATACATACATACATACACACATATATACATACATAAATTAATAATAATTGATTTTTTTCCAGAAATGTAATTAATATTATAAATAAGTAGATATTTAACATTCTTTGTATTTTAACAAAATAATGTACATACATACATACTTCATACATACATACATACATACATACATACATATATACATACATACATACATACATACATATATACATACATACACAATATAAATTAAATTACAAAATGATTTTAATATATAATATGAAATTTTGTACAGGAGTAATAATAATACATATACTGTTAAATATTTATAATACAGTATATACTATAGAATACGTATTTAAAATACGGCATCTATGATATTCATGGGTATTCGAACTTGCAACTAGAATTTAATGTAAAAATCTTAATAATTACACATAAAATAATATACCTTATTGCTCGACAGGTCGAGGGGGTCGAGCTGGTCGGTCGTCGCCGGCGGGGGTGGCCGGACGGCGCTCCGGCGAGGCTCGGGGAGGTCGCGGGCAGCAGCAGCAGTTAGGTAAGGCTCCTTGCTGCGGGTCCGGTAGCTCCTCGAGGCGGCGGCGGCGTCGGCTGAAACTCGGCGGGGGTGGCGGAGGACTGGACGGGGGAGTCGTCGGCCAAGTCTGGTGGTCGGAGACGCGGTGGTGGCGGAGCACGAAGCTGCGGGGTGGTCGGCTACACAGTGCGGGCAGGGAGAGTTGGGATCGGTGCGGGCGGCTGGGGGGTAGCTGCCGGCGGCGTCGTGGCCGGGTGGCGGTGGCCGTGGGTAGGGGAGAGTCCGGCGAAGGGGTCGGGTTAGGGTGGCGGTGGCTGGTGGTGGCTGGTGGCGGTGGGTGGAGCTCGGGGATGAGTAGGTTAGGTCGGCTGTGGGTAGGTGAAGTTAGGGTTTATGATATTTGTTTGGGTTTTGTTCATTTAATGAGTAAATAACAACTATATGTAGGAGAGAGAGTGAGGGGGGGCTGCCTAGGGATTAGGGCCGGCTGTAGGTGGGGTTTGGGGAGTTGGGAAACTTCTACAAGTTGAGAGGAGGGCTAGGATTTAGTCATTTGAAATGTAGGGCCATGATGTGCCCTACATAAAGTATGTAAGTACAAAGGAAAGGGGGGAGATCAAATGCCTACGGTTGGTCATGCGCATTACTTTTCTCCATGATGGTTTGGTCCAATGAGAGGGGGACACCACATTGCAATTTTGTAATTAGGCCCTTGAACAATTTGGTATTTGCACAAAAACTAGGATTGGGGATTTAATGCAAACAAACACCATGTTTGGTGTTCCTCATTGGACTATGATGGTGTTTGGTGTTTTGTATGAGGCTTATGGGTGTGGATGTGGGTTTGGGTTGAAGTTGGGTCCAATTTAATTGAGGTTGGGTAGCCACATAAATTAATTCGTAATTAATGTAACGATGTTTCTAATTTAATTTAATTAAAAATCGGGAGTCTAAATTTGGTTGGACAAGGGTCGTTGGTGTAGCTGGCTCAGTGTACAATAATATCGTGATCTGGGTTGGTCAAAACTGGTTGAGGTTGGGTCTTAATTTAAATTGAAACGGACAACGAACGTAATTACGCAATTTAATTAATTTGCGCACGGACGTTTGTAACGACTTTTGTGCGTCTAAAATCAGGCACAAAAATCAGTATCCGGGGTTTGTTCTAGGTTCAATACGAGGGGTTTACAGGTCTAGGTCAAATATGTGGAAATTCGTTTTAGGGCAACAGCTAAGGTAGTATCCTAAAAAAATAAATCATTGCACAAGTATCATAATGCTATATATATTAAATCATAAACAATTCTAATTAACCCTAATTATGCTAATTAAATTATTTAACCCTAATTACTGGTCGAGGGGGTTTACAACAGGACACGTTTATAGATGAGTTATGATGAGCATGATTGATATTCGTTATTTATGACAAATGAGGTGTAGACAGCTGACTACCGTTGTTCCCAACAGCGTCGGCTGGACGTGACACAGTTCGTTCCTAATTATTTGGGAGCGAGTCATGACAGAGTGTGCTAACGGTTGCAGGGGACTATCTACGTACGCGCTAAGCTAGATCTTTTGACGGAGATATGGAGATTGTGGAGGAGTGGCTCGTGCGCTGTTCCACTGGAGTAAGGAGGCACTATGGTTCCTTTCCGTTGGTAGGCAACCAACGTAAGCAACCTTCCATTACTAGAAAAGTCTGATCCCTTGACATTCAGGATTTGATTTGATCTGACTAACATTCTGACGGTTGTCAGTCGCATCTAAGTCGCGCCGCTTTGTCCTCTACAAAGTGAGGCTCATCAATGCACTGTCCCGCTGTCATGTCGAGGTATTGATGATGTCTTTGAGCACACTTTCGTTGAAGGATTTGAGGTGCCTTCCGCTGGGGATGTTGGTCCGTTGTAGGTGCATTTTCATGCTTCTACAATATTATTTATTAAATTATTTATAAGACTAAAAATAGGGGGTTTACAGTTGGCATCACGAGACATTACAAGATTTTGGTTTTAGGGGACCTCATTCTAAGTGAAAGAGTAATAGGGTTTAGGAAATGCATGGAGTACTAACCTACGATTATTTACGTTCATAGAGCGATGAACTCTTTTTTTCTCGTGTTTTGTAGGACTAGTTTGTCTTCCTTGATCCATTTGATAAAACTTCATTTTAAAGAACAATATTGAGATGATATTTAGCCACTAAATCTACAATACTAGTACTAGTTTTATTGATTTGAGAAAGAAAAGAAGAATAAGACATTTTTTACCCATGTTATGTTGTACATAAAATAGGACACAACTTTCCACTTTTACTCCTTCATTTTATTTTTTTCAAAAAATAATAGTTGAGGCATACTTTTTGGGTAACACTCGTAGAGAACCATAACAATACTTTTATTCTAAAATTGGCCTTTTATTTTTAATTTGTGACAAAGAAGATCACCTAAATAAATTTGTTGGTTGTAGTTGAGTTTAACTATTAAAATGCTAAAACAGTCCTTTTATGTATTTTTATTATTTATTATCATTTTGCCAAGTCAAACCGAATTATCATTGAGTCAATAAAATAAGCACTTGGTCATATCAAATTAAGTTAAGTCTTAATTTTTAATAAATGAGTTAAGCTCAAATCTTAATTTTTAAGGAATGAGTTAATGACCGAATATGTCCAAAATCCATAGTTGGTACTTGGTGTATTTATTTTATAATTTTTTTTAGCATTTTAATCATTATTTAGATAAATAATATTTTGTACTGTCTATTATTTGTCCACAACAATTTTATAATATCAAGTCAATTTCGAAAAATGTAACATTTTGGAGATGCTAACTCAGTTTTAACTCGGTGACTCAGTATAAAAATTTATAATTGAGTTTAATTTGGTCATAAAAAAATGAGACTTAGATTTAATTTGATTTCAACGGTAACTTTACCGAATTTTTTTTTCTAATATATCCTTATATATGTTTACTAGTTAAAATTGTTCATTATATTTAACATGGATAGTTAAGTAATCACTTGTATAAAAAAATAAATAAAATTTACTATTTTTTCTTTTCCTAGCATAAATTAACACGTAGTAATGTTGAAAATGAGGGCGATGATGAGATTGCCTGTGCGACTCGATAGGGGAGGGGAGCCCTTGAGTGCACCATCAGGAGGCCTGATGACAGTAGGCATTATCTGAGCTGGCGTGGGACGGGATGGGACGACCGTGCAAGTAAAACTCAACTGCACGGGAGTCGTGCGGGCGGGGTCCCGCACCATCCTTCCCGCACCATCCTGCCACGGGTATAAACGACGGCCGACCAAGCGGCTCGTTGTTCGTTCGGCGCCTTATGGGTGTCGTGAAGATGCCGTACGGACGTCGTGCGATCGAAAAACGGGTGGCTAGGCAGGATCGGCTGTCGTAGGCGTCGTTCAGACGTCGGTGGTGCCACGTAGGCACCGTGGGCAAAGCGAGGCGTTGAGTTGCGGGCGTCGAAAGGCGTCATGGCCGTCTCGTGGAGCTCTGGAGCGTACGGCGTGCACGAGGTGTGCGTTACGGGCGATGATGAAAATGCCAGTGTGCGACGCACACGACTAGTCCGATTCCCCTATGACGACCGGCATAGATGGGGGTGGGGACCCCTATCATACTGAGCCCGTGGCGTGCTGGATAAGAAAAGAAAAAAAAATGTTGAAAATGAAGAAATCATAAAAGATTTCAGAATTGAGCTCAATTAGATGGCTTCTTTTCTAAAAACAAAAGAAGAATTTTAGGGGAAAAAAATTAGTTTACATCCTCCTTATAGAGCAATTAAGAAGATAGCAACGTTTCTTTAGGGTTTCTCCTCCTTCTTCCTCCTCCGGCGATCAATCAATTCTTCCAGAATGGTAATTTTTTCACTCCTACCTATCTATCTATGTTTTAATCTGATAGAAAGAATAATCTCTCTCTCTCTCTCTCTCTCTCTCTCTCTCTCTCTCCATGGAAATAATACGGATCTGTTTGTTCTTGAGATGTATTAGGGTTTTTATCATCGTTATTGGTTTAATTGATCATGAGATTGACTTGTTGTTGAACACTGACTTCTTTTTTCTTCGATTAGATTATAGATCTGTTATCCTTTCTAGGATTTATGATTGAATCTTCCTAACTATCCAAAATAGGTGTCGCTTACATTCCGCGTCTGTGTCGTGTCGGACACGTATCAGTTAGTACTCCCCATAATCATTATGGTGCCCGTGCTGCCGTATCCGTGTTGTGTCCTTTCATGTTTGTTTCTGTGCAGCATTAACATAATGCCCTTGAAGCACATCCTTCCACAATTCTATCATGATGCTGTTGAGAATGTGTTTCCCCCTCAATTTATTTGCTGTTGAGGATCCGATTCACTCGTATCAGACGACGTGAACACCGCGACCTGGACGCACATTTATTTTGGCATGTCCTAGCGCATTATGGAGTGTCTGTGTCATGTCCGATACATGTTCTACAGAATGCAGAACTGACACTGCAACTACATTTTTGTGTATCAGAGCTTCCTATCTTGTTGCACTTTTCCGAGCTTGCTTTAATTTATTAAAATAATTTTTTTTGGGAAAGTACGGACTGGTAATTGAGATGCTCTCTTTTGGTGTCCAGGTTCTTCTACATCCAGACCGGTTCCTTAACGAGCTGACAAGTATGTATGAGCGGACCAGAGAGAAAGGATCTGTTTGGGTCACCCTTAAGCGCTGTAAGTCAAAACCATCTGCTTTGGTAAATTAGGGGTGATATGTTTGCCTTGATGCTCAATTAGTTTAGATTCTTGAATATATGCTAGCATCGATGAAGTCAAAGGCACAGAGGAACAAAATGGCATCTAACAGTGAAGTCCTTGAGTATAAATGTCTAGTTCGTGCTACTGATGGCAAGAAGAACATCTCTACTGAGGTATGCCTTCTTTTTAAACTTATTTTCATGTTTGGTGGCATGTTTCAGTAATTTCACAAATATGGCTCAATATTCATTGTGATTGAATGTGCTCTTACTGCTTTGAGGCCAGTCCTAGAAGAGTACTCTTATGTTATGCAGAAAACACTAGCAAAGTAGGACGCCCGCTGAACAAAAGCGTTGCGAGTCCTTTCCTAATAAACAATATGGTCAGGAGGCAAGCATGTCTCTGGGTGATCAATTTTTTTACCATAGATGGCCTGATGTAATTGACAACCTCAATCCTAGTTTGCTTAGGCCTACTACGTCTGGTAGCCCCTTTGAGTAATATCTTTTTGCTCCTAACCAGCATCTACTTGTCTATGTTGCACATGTCCAGGCCATCTTTAGACGATTTCACTTTAGACGATTTTTCCTGATATTATCCTTACTTGGTGCCACCTCCAACTTCCCATAGATACATCCATTTCTTATTTTTTTCTTTCAATGTATAGCCACCCATTCATCTTAGCCTTCTCATTTAAGCTACACTCGTTTTTTGACATGTCTTTCAATTGCTAACACTCCCTATATCCATAAATCATGGTTACTCCTATATTTGTCTTGTAGAATTTTTTATTCTTTCTACTTCAAGTATCACGGAACTCTCAGAAGTACTCTTCACCATCCTATTTTAATTCATTGGCCAACATCCTTCTTAATTTCTAAATCACAAAGAATGATTGAACCTGAGTATAAAGACTATTGCTCTTAGTATCTTGTGTCTGTCAAGGTGTACTGCCATATTTCTCTTCGATATTTGGTTGAAGTTAGAATTCCTATACCCTGTTTTCATTCTACAAATTTTAAAAACCCTTGGGTTCTATATTTTCTCTCAACAATTCTATTTTCGAGTTGTCTTATCAACTATACAATTTCATCAAGAAACAACATATCTATAGAACTTTCATCCATAATTAGTGCAACCAGGTAATGGCATAACATGGATCCTTGATGTAAACCAATGGTGATGGGAAATGGTAAAATATCTCCTCAGATGGTCCGCATGGTACTCGTAACTCTTCTATGATACATATCCTTTATGATCTTAATATAAGTACTATAGATTTGTTTCTTCTTCAAAGTCCACACCATTATCTCCCTAGGTACTTTATAATAAATCTTCTATAAATCAAATAAAAACCTTATGTTAATCCCTCTTCTTCTCTCGTAAGTTTTTTATTATTAAGTAAATGGCTTCCATAGCAAGTGTCTCTGGAATAGAATCAATTCTCTGAAATTCTTGGTTCCTTCTTTAGTATTTCCACAATTACTCTCTCCCGCAGTTTCTTGCTATGTCTCATAAGCTTGATTTGTTGGTAGTTAGTGCAACTCTATATATCTCCTTATTTTATAGACAGGTACTATAATACTACTCTAGCCATTGAGCTTTTTCGTAGTCCTTAGGAATTGGTTGAATATTTTGATGCTGATGTGGCTATATGACATTTGTTTGAGAAAGTTTAGGGTGGTGTTAAGGGTTCCTATTTACGGTTGGCTAACTCGCAGTTCTCTCTTTAACACCAACCGTAGATAGGAACCGAACTGTCTCGCTACGTTCTAAACATTTTAATATAAGTCATTGTACCTAGACTCTAAATATCCCTTCACACTTCATGTTTGTGTTTGATGTGAAGTTATTGTCTCTCATCCTTTAATCATGTGTGTTGGTAGGTTGGCGTAGTACTACATGTCCTAAATATTATGTTCATGTTCATAGTTGAGACCATAGTTAGCGGGTTGAAACAAACCCTTATCAAACCATGTTTCTGTACGAGCATTCCAATTCGTGGTACATATGTGAGCTGGATCATCATAGTACTTGAGTGAGATCGCCAAATTTGGTAATTTCAATCTATTTATCACTCATGTTGCTCTGTACTTGCATCTGCAAAAGACTTACAATGGCAAAGAATATTGGGAAAGAAATTTGATATTTTTTGTTAATTTGGGGATCCATAGCTTCAAATTTCTTATGAACTTTGACTTCATAGTTCGAATCATTGTTTTTTAAATGCCTCAAGACTCATGACTCATGAGCTACCATTATGTTTTGCATGTAGCACATGAAAATAATAGAATGAGGTTTTCATATTTTTATTGTGCTTCTTTATTTTGTATGAAGGATTTGAGCATTTTGCTATTTTATTAAGTTTATGGTTTATTTACATTTGTGGTTCTGCACAGTTGCACCTTTTTCTTGGAATGTTTCATTCTAGTTGATGATGTATGACTATGAGAAAAAGTTTTATATCTTATTGAATGAAATGATGTAACAAGTTTTGAATTTTATGATGTTTTAAATAAGGTTTTATTTCTGTGCATAATGAAATGATGTAATGAGTTTTGAAGTTTATTATGTTTTATATTAGGTGTTTTGAACTTAGTTACGATCATCGACCCAAATATTACTTGAAACCATACCATGAGCCAAATTGGCGAATTAACAAACCCTACCTCACTTTTACCGAAGTCAAAGACTTGTACCCCGTTCTTGAACATGTATCATGAGCCAACACGTTGTGCATTCCACTTAACTATGACTGGGACATCCAGTTCATCATATAACACTGTAAATGTCATGTATGTAGCATGATGTTACATTCATCACTTAGCAATATCTCTTTTTCAGCATTTAACAATAAAATGCTAATTTGCAACTATATTTCCTTAATTTTTCCGATTAAAAAGTTGTTAATCTAACCTTTAAAATTAGTAAGTTGCTAACCTTAACTATTAAAATAGCAACTAAATATGTTGAGCTTTCCCCAATTTGTATCTTGCTACTCCTACGCCATTAACAATGAAATCCTTCCTATTTTCTTATTTCTTAATGATACCCTACCTTACAAGCGTAATGTAGCAAGCTGCAATCAAGAAAAGTTACTAATTTTAATAGTTTATGATATCAATCTTAATGTACTAATTTTAATTGGTTCAAGTTGCAAATCGCTAAACATTCAGGGTATTTAGGTGCAAATTTGCTGAAAAATATAATATTAGATACTTTTGAAAATTTGTTGGCTGGGTGCATTTATTACTTAACATATTAACAGGTTATTAAAGACTTAAGGTTAGGAACTTGCTATACTGCTCTTGACCCATAAGATAATTTGTATTATCTTACCGAAATTGTTACACAGTTCCTCTTAGTTATCATGAGATTAATAGATAATGGGTTGATCATGGGTATGTGATACATCAAGATTCACTATAGTCATACTAAGCACAAATCCCTTAACCAAAGACCATCAAAATAAACCATCTTTATCACATTCACCATGTTTAGAGTAGTTCAACTTGTAGTATATTGCTCAGGTGGTTAGAAAATATTCCTCTGGCTTGTGTTTCCTTGGATTCTCATGATTTACATACCAAATACCTATCAGCACAGGAAAACATATATTTTGGTGGAGTGAGCAAAGTTAAGTCCTGTATTTCAACTTTTAAGTAAAGGGAAATTTAGAAGGGCAAGACACTTACTTTCTAATGTTTGTGCAGCTTGGTTTAGTGCCAAACTTCAACATATTGTCATGTACATACTTCTTTACAAATCCTGGTTATTCTGGTCCCCCTCTTGTCCTAGCAGCTTCTTCGACTGATCAGTGTCGTCATGGGCTTATTGAGGTGCACTGTGGTGCATTGAGCGCCTTGTTGAACCAACACAAAACCATCTTTTTATATTTAATTTCTGTATTTTTTTTATATCTGAATTATCTTTGTTTTTTTTTATTTATGTAATCTTTTTTTCATTCTGAATGATTTCTTTATATTTCTCAAAATTGAAAGAAATTTCTGCCTTAGTGATTAGTATATGATTTTGGCATGCTAGATTAGTGTCAGAATAAAAGCTTTGGAGTGTATTTTCTTACTTAGCAAAGGCCAGAAAGGTAGACTTGAAGTCTTAAATACCAACTTTATATGAAGTGACTATTTCCTTCTTACTTATTGTGTTCACACAGTTGGAAATTGGTTATATGTCACTAAATTAACCTTGGATTGGTCCTTAGAATTTGTTTGTTCAATCTGGATTATGATATGGTATTTTTTCTGATAGCTAGAATGTTTGGTCAATCTGATAATTTTTCTAAAAGTTTGAATATTTAGAAAAAAGTATGGCTCACATAAATTTTGCATACGCGCCAAGCCGTGTGTTGTGCCTTGATTGCTAAGGATACCTTGTGCCATGATAGCACATTTAACACTGACTATGATCCTTCGCCACCACCTCCCCCATGCCGCCTCCTTCCTCATAGTCGTCCTCTCCACCGCCGTCGCTGACCTCTTCGCCACTGTCCTCTCTCCTTCCGCATTAGTGACTTCCACCCACATACAGAAAAAAGAGAGGATGTGGGGAGCTGAAAGTGAGAGGGAGGCAAGGCCACGACAGGAAGTAAGCCTGTAATTATGCCCTTCACTTCCTCTCCAAACTTATGGGCAAACCAAACATTAGATTTGGTAAATCCAATCCCAAATCATGTCGGTTGCAAAATTCGGCTTCACTTTCGTGTAACCTATGTTACTCGGACACTTTAGGCCGAGGTACCATGGTCGACACGGCCGGACACGGGTATGGTATCCAGATCGGATCCTTCAAGGTGACCAACGGACAACAAAATGAAGAAAAAGAATTGTTACAGAAAAGACCATGTGTAATAAAACATCATGGCTAAGTCAATGCATAATACAGGTTCTTCCTCAAGACCCTGTTAGTAAATTGACTTGGTAGAATGTGGCATGCACACAATTAATAATTGGTTAGTAGAACAAAAGATGAATTGATTCTGTTAATAAATTGGCTAGAAACTTGTGCCAGTAGCCAATATCATGCTCCATTACTTTCCTAGATAAACTATTCATTGTTAGTTTAATTGGCTAGTAACTTGTGCGAGTAGCCAATAGCATGCTTTATTACTTGCCCATGTAGATGAACCATTTACTCTTAATTAATTGGCTAGTAACTCGTGCTACTGTCACCAATGAAGATGAATCATGCACATTATCTGGCAAATGCACATTTTACTGGTGCGAAATATAAATTTTACCATATATAAATTGGCTAACTTGTGCCACATTGTGGATCAACTATTCTTTTTTGCCAGATATCTGACAAATGAATCAGCCACTGCCCACCAATGAAGATGAATAATTTATTTTTCTTTTTCTACCAAGAATGGTATGCTTTGTATCTGGCAAATGAATCATTCACTGTTAGTTTAATTGGCTAGTAACTCGTGCCGCTGCCATGCACAGAAGATGAATCGACTAGTAAACATAAGATAGTGTTTCACTTGTGACAAGAAATATTAGCATTTAGCAATGATTATATTGGGAAAAGAAGTGCCAATTTGGCTTTCCAAAGAAAAAAAAATTGATATATTTATTTTAGTAGCCGTATCCCCATACCTGTACCCAAATTTTCGATCGTTTTTAGCCGAGTCCGTGTGTCATCAATTATGATTTTGAATGACCCGACACTTGGATATGTACCCATACCTGAGTCCAGGTAATATAATGTGTAACCAAACAACCCCTTAGTGTAGAAACATGTTTGCTTGTATTAGCTGGAGTAGAGAAAAAAATACTTTCCCTGTATTTAGTTCAGTGTTGATAACTTTTGCTTGCTCAGGCTGCAAAGTTTTCTTGATAGTCTGAGCTGTTGAAACTTGAAAGTTGAGTTTTTAACGTTTAAAGTACACTAAATATTTTGAAGCCTGATAAATATTGAAACTTAATTCTGTTACCCATCTTCTTCCAACCTTCAACCCATGTAATATATTATTGTTATTTTTTTTTTTTTTTCAAATTATCAGTCTTAAAGCATCTTCAAGTTGATGCTTGCTGATATCTGGAAGGTGATATTGATATTCTTGTTCAGTACCTCTTAGTTTAGACCTGGGAAGCATGGACATGGCAGAATGGGTACCGAATCTGTGTCGGATTCGAATCCGACATGGATTTGCAAAGGACATGGTCAGAATTGTGTCAGATTCGAATATGACTGCATCTGGTCATGTCTAGCTTTTGTGCTTACCGCAGAAAAGAAGAAGAAAAGAGGAAAACTAGAGAAAGCTATACGGGACATTAACGTTGCAACATTGGCCTTCTTTATGTGCTCATTCCCTGGCTGATTTCTTCCAGCCACATGGAGCCCACGAAAAAAATGAAGACACCACTTCAGAAACCCTAGCCTCTACTTAAGTTATGGGTGGGATTCAGGTCAATTTTTTTTTATAGAATCAGACCAAACCCGACACTCAACATATATTAAATAAAGCAGGAGCATTCAGGTCAGCTTTAAGTGATGGGTAGGATTCAGGTCAACCTTATTATAAAACCCGACCCATTTTATCTCTGACATTCTTGTTCTAATTTTCTGCCAGCTCTTATATATATATATATATATATATATATATATATATATATTGTGTATCTTGTCCTACTTTCAAGGTTTCCGTGTCGGCTTGTCAGATTTTGTGCCCGTATCGGTATAGCATAGGTTCAAACAATGGTTAACTGAATTCAACATTTAGGTAGTGTTTCGTGGTTCCGGAACGCTGATCCGGGACCACGTGTTCCGCAATCCATGAATACATGTCGTTAGAACGTAGAACACTGACGAATTGGAACGTGGAAATCTATATTCCAACAAGCAAATACATTGTGTACTTAATTGGGTTTGTAGCCAAGCTTTTAAAAGAAAGGTATATATATATATATATATATATATATATATATATATATATATATATATATATATTGTTTGTTTTCCAAGTTTTTAGAGCCTAAGACTTGCTATTTTATTTTATTAAGACATTATTGCTTGGATTGTTTGGAACTTATGGATCTTTTTTTAGTTTTAAATTTTTGATGATGTTATATTATGGGTACTTAACTTTGAATCTTAAATATACATTATACATTATATTATATATTGTTCCTTAAAAATGTTCGGAAATCATGTTCTGGAATCACATTCCTGATAAAAGCTTACCCTCAAGTGTGTACCGAGACCCCCCCCCCCCCCCCTTCTTATACTGCGTTCTAGTTTTCATTCCAGGCTTCGGAGCATTCCAGCTTCCATGTAACCATGGTTCATACTTGTTCGAGATAGTTCTGCAATTTGAGACTTACAACGATCAAGTTCAGTTTGATGTGGCTGATAGAAAGCTAGTATAGTCCTGAAATATATGCATGTCAAGTGATTAGAAATCGGAAATCGTGCGACAAGGAAAGTCGATGTAAAGGAAATTATTGCGGTCCCCTCATTAAATAAATGTTGTAGATTTTTGACATGTTAGGAAATAGGAAAGCTTGTCAGCATTTGTAGTTATTTCCATTATCTTTTGGAATTTCTGAGCACTGATTTGTTTAAGGTGATTACATATAGATATTTAGAAGCAATATCTAACGATAGCCCCTTCCTGGATTCCCAGGCGGTGCTGAACTTTTATGTTGCTGATTCGGCCCTTGGCCTGCTATCATTGTGCTCCTAAACACACACTAGGAATCCTTAGTTTTCTCACTGGTCATCAATTTCACACAGAAGATGCCCACCTTACAAACATAAAATGTTTGATGAAGAATTCTCCATGGACATCATTTTACTTGCACATTGCTAGATGTTGCCGACGCTTTGTCATATTTGTATCTGTGTAAGCATGAAAAATCTGAAGCCATGCAAGTAGGCCCATTGAAGCCATGCACCCTCGAAATGAAGATAAGCCGCATAGTCTGCAAGAGTCATCTATGCGGCTCGAACATCCACAGAGTTGGGGGCCGCATATGATCCCCTGACACAATATTCAATGCCTGTAATAAAGTTCTGACAAGGAATTTATTGCCATGATCGCTTCGTGAATCGTGAAAGAGGCACGACACACAAGAAGACAGAAAATTACGTCAGCACATTAATGACTTTGTCAGGCATGTAGTGCCACATGTTCACTCGCATGCGGCCGCGCCTCTATGCGTCCTTATCATCATGCGGCCAAAGTGTCCATCAGACCCAGGCCAGACGAGAGCACGCACGCGGCCACGATTCTATGCATCCTCGTCCTCATGCTGTCAAAGTGTCCACCAGATCCAGGCCGGACGAGAGCACGTATGCGGCTACGACGCTATGCAACCCTCAGCTTGCAGGATATTTCCGTTACAACCGAGAAGATCTTCACACAATCAGTGCTGACCACGTGTCCAGGTGACCAAGTCACGCACACAATGGGTTAAAAGCAACCCCGAGATCTTATCAACAACATATTTCAACCGAGGCCACGTGGCAGTCTGTCCGTGGTATTCGGCCACAGTTGCAACCGTATTCTGGTGAAGGAGCTCCATGCAGCCACCAAACAGAGACACATATGCGGCAATTTAGCCCGTCAGTACGATGGCTATAAATAGTGGAGTGGTATGCCCATAAATGAACATGCACAAGAGAGAGAACAGAAGAAAGCATTCTCATTCCCTCGTCGGACCGTCAATGGAGTAAATGAGTCACTACAGTACTCGATCTCCATGCAGTTGTAACCGTATTCTGGTGAAGGAGCTCAATGCAGCCACCAAACAGAGACACATATGCGGCAATTTAGCCCGTCAGTACGATGGCTATAAATAGTGGAGTGGTATGCCCATAAATGAACATGCACAAGAGAGAGAACAGAAGAAAGCATTCTCATTCCCTCGTCGGACCGTCAATGGAGTAAATGAGTCACTACAGTACTCGATCTCCATGCTCGTCACACTCCCCAGAATAAAAAAAACAATTGTATTTAGATTTTCTGTGTATGATTTCTTTGTACTCTTTTGTTTGTTAAACACACTAAAGTTTGTTTCAACTTTGAATCAATGGCAAACAATGTGGCGACTCTACTGGGGACATTCTTCTCCTCTGATGAGAAGGTCGTGACAAAGTCTAATGCGGCGAAATTGGGTTCGATCCAGAAGATGCTGGTTGTATGCTTCGACTAGCAAGCGTTTGAAGAAATGCTTTCCGAGGGAAGCGCGAGTCCTTCGCCAAGGCTTGCAAAGCCTTAGAAGACCAGCATGACTTGGGTAGCAAAGGTCGCTGCGCCTCATCCAGCTGCGGAGCATGCGCTCCCTGTCTCTCCTTGTTGCAGAAGACGCACACCATGCGTCTACCCAGTCCGTCCATGTCCATGCGACAGCCGTGTCCCCGACGCCAACAAAAGTTCCGTCTTCGACAGAATCTCATGCGGCGCCGACTCCGTGTGCCATACTGAAAAAGGAGAAAACTCAAACTTGGACTCGTACTATGCACCAGTGCTAAGCTAAGACAAGGAAGTCTAGGGCAGTGCGGGCTCGCCAAGCTCAAGCAACTGCTTAGTCGGCTGACCCTCAGCATGTGCCACTAAATGTTATGCATGCCCCTGACGGAAAATTATACAAGATCGACCCGTGCGCCTAGCCCGCAGTGGCACAAGGACAGGGTCAATCTTTAAAGTCTTTCACTGATGACTTGAGAAAAGTTCTTGTACGAACCCCAGGTCAGGGAGCAAACACAACACCTGCACACACATGCTCCCGGCTCTGCCGTGCTCATAAGGAGGGTGTAAAGGTGAGTCATCCCTCGCCTGACTTGCGTGACGTGATTAATCACAAGCGCAAGACAAGGGAGGCAACCACGACATGTGAGATGTCCCCTCCTGGACACCACTGTGCCCACATCATCATCAACTGCTGTTGTGCCAAAGCAGCAGTACCTGCAAACAGACAGTTGGCATTTCAACGACTGCAAGTGCAACCAAGAGCACCCATCCGGCAGTACCTCGGAAAAAATGTGCAAATACCAGAAAAGGAGGAGTTGCCCCTCACCTCATGTTGTTCCACTAGGAAGTCTCCTTCTACAAAGGGAGGCCGGAAGTCCAGCACCTCCAATCCTCCACTCTCAGCCAGTGTGTCGAGGGGCCGGAGACAAGCAGCGGTACCTACAGAAGGAGTTTTCTTAGGCACCCGCTCGAAGGCAAAACTATCAACAACTGGGGGTAGTACTTTCTAAAAATCTAAAATAACTTCGCAAGCTGGGGGTAGCAGTCCTCCAAAACTCGACAACAATCCGTCGTTTTGCGAAGACAACGATTCTCAAGGAACGAACATCGAGATTCCTGGAGTAGTCATCCTCATCAAAATGAAGCACCTTCTGACGCCGGGGATAGTATTCCCTCCGAGTCCGAAGAGGTTGCCGGATTGCCAACTTTTCCTGGAGACTTCGATGCAAGAGTCCAAGACGGAAAGTGAGAGATTTATCGTCCCGTCTGTCTTTTCCCATGTCAGGACAGTATACATGGCTGGAGAGGACATTGAGGGCACCAGCGATTGCCAACGTCTCGACACTCTGGAGGCAATGATGCATACTATGAGTATCTCAATGCAAGCCTTGACCCAGACAATGCTAGAGATCAAAGCAAACATGGTTTCACAACCGCCGAGGACCTCTGCGCAAGCAAGCCAGGACCCAGGGACCGACGGAGACTTGAATGCAACCGTCTCACCTGCTGATGGCAATCATACTATGCCAGGATCATCTGCTCCTCCCGCAGCAGATGAGGCCCGGGAGACCATGCAAAAAATACGAGAACTTCGAGCCCGCCTGGACTCAATGGGCAATCGGGACACGCTGAGCGAGCTGGGGATACGACAACCATATTCTGTCGAGTGGAAAGATGTGCCGTATCCGTCAAAGTACAAGCCCTTCTCCATAACTCCATTTGACGAGAAGATATCTCTCCATCAATATATGAGTTATTTTGATACGGCAACGGGGCATCTACCTTGCAGCGACGTCCTTCTCACCAAGCTTTTCGTCGGGGCATTGTCCGGAGTAGCCTTTGACTGGTTCTGCAATATTCCAGATAATTGCATCTCGTCATTTGAAGACCTCAAAAGTCTCTTCCTTATCCGATTCTATGACGGAGGAAATGAAATGACGATGTCCTCTCTGACGGACATTACCCAGAGATAAAAAGAGCCTGTACGGGAATATATAGAGCGATATGGGCAAGCTGCGTTGAGACTACCCCCCGACAATCCTGAGTCTACAATAATGGACATGTGTCGGAGAAATCTACTTCCGACAGTAAAACTCTAGACGGGCGCAACTCAATTCAAAGATTGGACGACATTCATCATAAGTGCCGTCGCTGCTGAGAAAAATGTGCAGGACGCCGGGGCTCTTAATACAAATCCTCGTCGCTGATGATAGGAAAAAACGCTCTTACAACAACAGTAATGGTGGCCGTGACGGCAAGGGAAAGCAGGCCCTTACGGTCAACGTGTTCAAAAAGCCCGCCTCGACGGACAAAAAATCATAGTTTGCAGTATCGGCCGATACTAATCTGATACAGCCGATATCGATACGGTTTGGCATATACCGATCCGATACCCGATACTGACCAATCCCGACATTAGAGGTATCTTTTTCGGTCAATTTGACAAAGAAAATTAAATAAAAAAGACTAATTAGTAAGGCTGTAAAAGCATAGTAAGGTTATAAAAGCATATAAAAAAGAAAAACTTATATATCGCATGTAAATCAATCGACAAGGGAGACTACTATTTCATTCAATTTCAAAAATACTAGGAAACAACACTGGAAATACTTAAAATTATCCATAAATGTATAAAATATATTTTCTAAAATGTTAATAATTTACTAATAGTTATTTGCTTAACGATACCCCGATCCGAAACTGCCGATACCGTCGATCCCGATACTCATAGGAATGGTCCTATATCGTTTCCGATACCGATACTTTGAACCTTGCCAAAAATCCGCCGAAGCTCAACGACCGAAAGAGATATACTCTTTTGACGACGATAACGTGATGGCAATCTTCGACATGCTGATGAAAGGCAACAAACTCTGGGTTCCCGATATCAAACGCCCTGATGAGGCGGACCAGGTCGATAATCCTAAATACTGCCACTACCATCGGTTCGTCAACCACCCAACACGGGATTGCTACGTGTTGAAACGATACATCCAGCGTCTGCTAGAATCTAAAGCTCTCATCTTAGACTTTAAGGACAAGACAGTTGCTGCCAACCTGATGTCCCTCCAGTTTGGAGACTTTCCAGTAACGGAGGTCCAAGATGATGTCCCAATTCCGACGGCAACAATGGAGGTCGTTAATCTCCCTCCAACTCGCAACCAAGCAGCCGGGCTGATACCTCTTAGCATACCTCGGGGCGAGGTCATGTGGCTTCACCTAGATCTCGTTCAGGACATGATGCAACAAGCAACGCCCTCTGCCACTAAATCCAAAGGGAAGTCCAAAGCCTGTCACATGGTTTCTCCTTCCACCGAGGAAGCTATGGCAGGGACAACTAGATCAGGCCTCGCCTACCAGCGGGACTATAATGGCTCCCGAAGACAATTCCGTCAGCTGTTGGGCCCACTGCACCTACCACGTCTGATTCGAGTCCTTCAAAGCCCCCCGCAGCCGACAAAAAGAAGCAGAAAGAGACTCGCTTCGACAAACCTTTACGAAAAGAGACGGCTCATGGGTTGGAGAAACCCTACAACTTTGACATCTTGGCACAACTTGCCAATACTTCGGCAAAGTTATCACTTTTCGAGCTCCTTCGACTTTCCAAGGATACTCGGGATGTCCTGAATAAGACATTGTAGAATGTCGACACCTACCTGTCACAGGTCAAGCCGCTAGCTGAGAATCCTGCTGCATGTCCTCATTGCAATAATGTGATGGAGGTAATACCAAACATCACATTCTCGCAACAAGACATGTTGCTAAAGAACAATAGACACAATCGCCCCTATACTATACATGGTACATTGGCTCCATCAAGGTGGACCGGATGCACATCGATCCCGGTTCGTCTATTAGCATCATCCCGCGGAGTCTGATTCAGACCTTGGGCATTCCAATGCATCGGCTGACAGCAACCAACACTGCCATCGATGGCTTCAACATAGGAAGGAGTTACCCTCTGGGTAAGATTCGCCTGAAATGCCAGATCAGCGATCTACGAACAGAGGTCACATGCTATATCATAGACGTAGACATCCTACAACGTCTTGTTGGGACGTCCATGGATACATTAGTACGTGATCGTGCCGTCAACTCTACACCAGTGCCTAAAATACGTCGATTACAGCGTCGTAAGGACGGAGTTTGCCGATGTCAATCTATTCAAAGGGGTCGAAGCCTATTACTCTGACTCGATCCTATACAAGCAAGTCTACGAAGACGAAGGTGGCAACAACGCCGATGACGAAGCGGAAGCTGGTGCAACATCGGACGAGCCTTTGAGGGTCCGTCTTAAAGGACGGGCTCCTAACACGGCTTCCTCCCCTCGTAGTGAAACTTCGCGAGAAAACACCGGAACCCCGAATCGCTCTGGAACCTCTGGTGTTAAAACTTCACAAGAAGGTACCAGAACCTCTGGTCGTTCGCTTCGTTCGCCTACGAAGACCGAGTCAACCACCTAAAGAGGATCCAGTACCCGTTACTGCTTCAGAACCATTGGTGGTAAAACTTCGCAGGAGATCTCCGAAGCCGTCACTCGCATTGGGAGTAGATCACAGAAAAGATGAACTGGGAGAATATGTAGCTGCTCATGCTGATGTTCCTTCCCTAGATGGTGTAATCCCCTAGAAAGATACCTTCATGTATAAAGGATTATCTTTGAACTACTCTGATGTCGCACATTTAAGTGTATTGTATTCTTTATAGGCCTGCAACTGCACACGCAGGTGACTACTTAGTACTATCTATGCAGTGAACCAAATTCTCCCTAGTCAAAGCTTGTACTTCATAGTGCCAACAAGGAGGGGAGATATACTCATCATCTTCGGCCAAGTAGAATGTCCTCAATCCTTCATCCAGAGGAGCAAGAATCAGAACCCGAAGGCGGAAGAATGCAACTTTACCGGTACAATTATCAAGTTAAGCACCTTATCCAGAAGATGGATTATGATCTTAAAAGCGACCGAGGCCTGAATTATGGCAAATGTCGACGACTGCCTTTGCGTCTCCATGCTCCGGTGGACAAGTCTGAGGCTTACTACCAGAAAATCTGGCATGGTCTAGGATACGTTACACCTCCATCGACTCACGAAGATTCGGAGGAGGAGGGCGAATTGTATTCTCTCTTCAGAATCCTCTACTTGGGACTCCGATACAAGCATTGGAGAAATGCTCGAGAAAATGCTATCTGTCAACATGGCATCCGCTCACCCGGAAGAAGACGACGAGGACTCACTTGAACCCTTCGAGGTCGAGCCATGGCCCCAACCACTCCTAGACGCACAGTGGGAGCAACGGTTCAAACAACGAGAACCTCCCACTGAGGACGAAGTTGTTCAAGTCGATATAGGCGATGAATCCGCCCCTAAACCTATCTTCATCAGCAAAAGTCTGTCCGGTGAATATCGTGAATCCCTACTGCAGCTCGTTAGGGAGTATATCAACTCGTTAGGGAGTATATCAACGTCTTTGTCTGGAGCTATGAAGACATGTCAGGATTGGACCCCCAGATCGCAGTCCACAAACTCAATATCCTGCCAAATGCTAAGTCAGTGAAGCAGCAACAATGACGGTTCCGTCCGGATATCATGAACGCCATCGAAACTGAAGTAAACAAACGATAGCCAGTGGCTTCATCCGAGAAGAGCATCATCCGGATTGGGTGGCCAACATCGTGCCCGTCATCAAGAAGAACAGAAAGATCCGAATCTGCATAGATTTTTGTGATCTAAATGCGGCATGCTCAAATGACGAGTTTCCTCTTCCGATCACCGACATAATGATCGATAACACTTGTGACTTCGAGCGTATGTCCTTCATGGATGGATTCTCGGATTATAACCAGATCAAGATGTCTCCATACGACGAAAAACATACGTCGTTCCGAACGCCAACAGGGGTATACTGCTACACAGTCATGCCCTTTGGCCTGAAGAATGCATGTGCTACATACCAGCGAGCTATGAGCACTATCTTTCGCGAGCATCTGCGCAAGACAGTCGAGTGCTATGTTGATGACATCTTTGTCAAAAGTCGCTCCTAGGATGATCACCTCCAAGACTTGAGGACTGTGTTTGACCTGATGTGGACGCACCAGCTCAAGATGAACCCACCAAATCCTTCCTAGGAGTCTCCAGCGGCAAGTTCTTGGGTTTCGTTATAATGTCGAAGGGTATCCATATAGACCCTGACAAGGCTAAAGCAATCCTTGAAATGCATCCGCCGAAAAATCTCAGAGAACTTTGCGGCCTTCAGGAGAGATTGGCATACATCAGGAGGTTCATATCAAACCTTTCTGGACGTTGACAGCCATTCACTCAGCTCATGAAGAAGGGAGTCTCCTTCGTCTGGACTGAAGAATGCCAACAAGCATTTGACGACATCAAGAAGTATCTTACAAATCCCCCCGTCTTGGTGGCCCCAGTTGTGGGAAGATCCTTCTTGCTATTGTACGTGCGATGAATCACTCTCTCGGTGCTATGCTAGCCCAAAAGAGTAATGCGGGTCATGAGCATGCTATATACTATCTCAACAGAATGATGGTTGACGCGGAGCACAGATACAACCCCGTTGAGGAGTGTTTCGCATTGGTCTTCGCTATTCAAAAGATTACGTGGCTGGGTAAATGATCCATGTGATCTCGCGAGTTAATCCTCTCAGGGTTCTCATGACCAAGCCAGGGGCACTTCATTCTTGCTTGGCTACGTGGGCCATACTGCTGTCACCATACAACATGGTTTTCGTCCCACAGAAGGCAGTCAAAGGCCAAGCATTGGTCGATTTTCTGGCTGCCCATCCAGTGCCAGAAACATCAAAACTCTACGACGAGATCCCAGATGAAGTACTGGACTCCAACGAAATGTACCGGTGGTTCGCGAAGCATCTGGCGATGAGAGAGGCCATTTGGCGACTGTTCTTCGACGGTGCTTCAAGAACAGGGCCAAAGGCGATATTGTCGCTGGAGTTGGAATAGTGTTGATTTTTCTCGACAATCTGGTCATCCACCGCGCTTACTCTCTCACAGAGCCGTGCTCCAACAATGTGGCAGAGTACAACGCTATCGTTATTTGGCTCCAACTCGCTAAACAAGTAGGGGTTGACTACCTAGAGGCCTACGACAAGTCCAAACTAATCGTCAGTTAGGTCCGGGGCGAGTACGAAGTCCAGCATGGGAATTTAATTCTCTACCACCAAGCCGCACTTAGCATAATTTCTACATTCGACGGGTTCTTCATAGAACATATGCCCCGATTGCGAAACATTGAGGTTGACGTTCTCGCCGGTCTCACAACTTCCGCAGTCCCGGTCAAAACTCATTAATTGATCACAGTGGTCGGCCAAAAACTGGCCTGTCCAAAAAAATAACCTCTGCATGTGTCTAAGCTACTCAACGGAGGTAGACACTGGCATCCAAGACTGGAGACTCCCATTCATCGACTACACAGTCTATGAAATTCTCTCCGAAGACTAGAAGGAAGTCATTTCTATCAGGAGACGCACCCTCCGCTTCTATTACGATACGGCTACTAAAATACTATGCTGTATCGACGTTTCTATGATGGGCTTCTGCTACGATGCTTATCAGATGCAGTGACGAAGTAAGCACTTCGTGAAGCTCACGACAGTGTTTGCGGCACACATCAACCCGGTCCGAAGCTATAGGATCGTCTTCGGAGGATGGGTTATTATTGGCCGACAATGGTAGCATATGCTGTTGACTATGCAAGGAAGTATCGGACGTGCCAAATCCATGCAGACTTCATCCACCAGCCCTCAGAATTCCTACACCCAACAGTAGCATCATAACCATTCGAAGCATGGAAAATGGACATTATTGGACCGATTAGTCCACCTTCGTCTAAGGGACACCGGTTTATCTTGGCCATCATCGACTACTTCTCCAAGTGGACGGAAGCCGTGCCACTGGCTGAAGTGAAAACGTCAAACGTGATTAGCTTCGTCAAGCATTACGTCAGATATCGCTTAGGCTTGCCACGGAGGATCGTCCACGACAATGGTCCACAGTTCGCAAGTCGCGCTTTCTATCGATTTTGTGATAAAATTCGAATACAAAATGTAGCTTCGACTGCCTACAGCCCAACCGCCAATGGTCTGGTAGAAGCATTCAACAAGACTATCATAAAGCTCCTCAAGAACTCGTGTCATCCAACAAGCGCGACTGGAATGAAAAGTTGTACAACATTACCCAGCGAGTGCTCATGCACAACATTATCCTCTTCCTACAAAATATTTTAAACGCCATTATCTGTGTTTAGGAGTCCTGAATACACAACAGATACTGGATCCTCGAAAGCTCCCCATTGGAGCAACTCTCAGGTCTATCTACACTCCCAAGAAGATCCCTTAAAAGTCATTTTCGTGTGGGACATTAGTTCACGTCCATATTACCTCTAAACTATGGTCCTAACTTTATTTTTCCAGTAAGGGTTTGCCACATCCACATCCTCTGACCAAACCTCCCTGTTTGACTATCGACTATCATGTCCATATTACCTCTGATGTCGGCATTTATCCAAATTTATCACTCGTACTTAACCCTAAAGTACGCCAGCGGTGTTAAGTCCACAAAACCTATCACGTCCATATCATCTCTGATAAGGTTTTATTTCGAACTTATTACTTGCACTCCAGTGCGCAAGAAGTAATAGGTCCACCAAAAATCTGCCAGTAGGATATCCTTGGCAATTGCGGTATCGTGCTACGTCCATATTACCTCTAGTACGAGTACCCAAAGTCCACACATGATTGCGACAAAAAGAAAAACTTTTATTTCTTTTGCATAAAGAGAGCAAACTACATTTGAGGATTTACGGATACCTCAATCAAAATCTATCAAAACAAAAAAGAGGAAAAGAGGAGCGAAAAAAGTGACCACTAATGCTACTGATCAGAGCACAACTCTTCTATTCGTCCTAAGTGACGGGCGATGTTATCTAAACGCGCCTGGGCACGACGCTCGACTTCTCTAGCCATCGCCTCGGGATCTTCATAACGAGCATAAGACTCGTGTTTGTCTTCTAACTTCTGCAAGATAGCTTCAACGACAACAAACGTTTTTGCCGTTTTACTTGACTCGAGACGGATGGCTTTCTCCTCTTGCTGGGCTCCCCGGAGATCATTCCCCAGCATATCAAGCTGCACCTGGAGCTTCCTGATTTTCTTAGTCACTTTAGCCGCCTCCCGGGTCAGGGTAGTTTGCCTCGTGAGACAATTGTCCCTGAGACCATTCAGCTTGTCACGTTCCTCGCACAAATCCTGGAGGTCACGCTGCAACCCCTCTTTAGACGAAGCATAAAGGTCTTCTCCGTCTCTATGGCCTCTAGGAGCTGACCATACTCGTAGGAGACCAGCCATGTCTGCTTGTTGGTACTGCTACAAATCCGTCAGACACAACTCCATCTCGATCACCTTCTGGCCCAGGAGGTCGGTCGTCTGTTCAAATCCAGGAAGCCTTCTCAGAGACTTGACCTGGCCCATGGCAAAGTACTTGGCCCAGGCAAAGGATCTGTTCCGCGCCAGTACGCTCTCGACCCTTTGTTTTAGAAACATGTAAAAGCTCCGTATGGAGATCTGTACAGTGTCGTCAATCTCCTCAAGGGTAGCTGGGGTTAAAGGAGGCGGGGCGGAAGAAGCAGTCACGGGCGCGACAGCTAGCACAACAGTGCCCGACGGCCCAAGAGGCGAAGCAGTCGCGGAGGGGCGACTAGCAGTCTTGCTGGCAACCACATCCTTCATGGCCGTAAGAAGTGCCTGGGTGCCGGGCAACTTGGCAATGGCAACCGATGAAGCATCGCGACCAGGAATAGGCTTTTTAGGGGGCTCTGGAGCCCTAGTGTCCAAGGACGTCCCGGCTTCAGATTGCCCAACGATAACTGGAGATGACAGCCCCAATACCGTTGTCTCAGAAGGACCAAGAGCAGGTTCCTCGGGAAGTCTTGCGACCTCCGCATTCGAAGGCGCGCCAACACCCGATGGCCCAACAACTACTTGAGAGGGTGGCAGAGCAGGCATCCCATAGTCGGGCTCGGTGTCCTTAGCGGGAGAAGATCCTCTGAAGGGTTCCCCAGCTGCAGAGGAACACGAGGCTGACACTGGTCTTGTCCTAACGAGTCCCTGCTCCTCCTCCGCTACACTCACTCTTCCGATGCCACGTTGAATATATTCTCGGGCGGGGGAGATCCTGCTAAGTCAAAGCAACAAGTGATTAACGACACCCGGAGGATATAGAACTAAAGCCAGAAAATTCTCTCTTGTAAAGTGGCGAAATAACGTACCAGGAGGGATTACTCGGTTGTGCGGGTCGTCCAGCGTTGTCAGAGCCTTCCTCATCGCATCCAGATCACCGACAGATATATTCTCCAGAGGAGTATAAGGCTCCGCCAAAGCCGCATCTAAGCCCTGAGCTTCTGAAGCCTCAGGTGCAGGTTCCGTGGCACCCATGTCAGACTCCGGGGTGGTTCTCTCCTTCTCGGCATAGGAAACCATCGAGGTAGTACAATTCCAGACAAACCAGAAGAGAAAGTGTCATGAAAGAGTGACATAGTAATAAAATGTAGAGGTTTTACGGATACCCTATTACATCTAAAATGGGGTCTACTTTAGAAACCACCAGTGCAAGGGGTCCTACCTGTTCTCTCACGGTCCCCTTCGCGTGGGGCTTTGATTTTGCTGCAGGTCCCGTCTCTGGGTCCACCTCAATCCTCGCCTTCTTCGAGTAGCGAGCTGATGGATCTCGACTTTTGACTTACGTTTTGCGGCTGGAGGATCATCGGAAGGAGATATCGTCTCCTCTTCCCCCGTCTAGGGATCCAACTCCACGAGCAGTCCTGGCGACACCCTTGCCCTCCTTAGGTGTCCTACGAGCTCTTGCTTATGGAGGCATCAACATAGTGCCCTCGATATAACTCTTCTCCGGATCAAAGCCAGACGGCGGGACATTAGCCGTGCAATGGTATTTCGCCGCTGTATACAGTATCCTTGGCTCGGCGCCAGCAACTGGCAGTTGAAACCGAGCTCGAGTGCATATTGCATTATAATAACTCTATGCTCGGGCTCCATCGAGTAGGTTGCCGCTGTATCCGATAGAAGTGTTCGGGTGACAGCAAGAATTGACTATATCCAAACTGGCGGGCAAACCGGCTTGGCAGATAAGGCTCCACAAAAATCGCAGCTCGATTCTGGTACACTAGGTGGGAGGGACTAATGGCTTGGAGCCAACGGAAGAGCCTCTTTGACAAGTTACGAGTGTCCGCCCCATCATCCTGGTGAACGATATTTCTCTCATCATCGGAGAACTCAGGCTCGGTCGTGAAAAAAGTCCAACCCGTCATGAAGGCGAGCTCCCTCCTACCAGCAGGCACCGTGTCACACATCCACTTCATCCCTCGATACCTGCGGATCAGGACGTCGACCGCTACCATGTCCTCATCAGTTCCATGGCGCATCAGGGATTCGTGATGCAAAAGAAACCATCCATCAAGTAATGATAAGGAAGTTCGACCATGTTAAAGTTTCCTTTGCCAGAATTGTCCTCCACCTTCTTAGCAAAGTTTCGAAAACCACGGTGGATACAGCAAATCATGGCCGGTAGGAGGGTCAGCTTGTGGCCGAAAGCCAACCTCACGGCAGGGAGAATGAGGTTGCGACTGATCCTCTCTATTGTCTCGGATCCGTCCGAAACTGCGCAGTTGCGCAGCCAAAGCATCAAATACCCTGCTAGGATGGCCTTAGTGGACAGTTTATGTTCTCCAAGCTCGTCGAGGGATTCGTCACTTTACTCCGAGGAGCCCTCAACCTCCTCACCCTCAGTAGCTCACTCACTCCTTTTGCGCCTGAATCAAATCAACAACTTCCTACTTGGATCGTGGCGTCCGAACATGAACTTTAGTTGACCCCTTCTGCTCCGGAAAGAAATAATGGGTCTAAATCGTGATATGGTAGAGGCTCCCTCAGAAGACTTCTTCTTCGACAACCGCTGACAGATACCATAATAGCACATTAACTCCTGGTACACCGCTAGGATCTTTGGATTCTCTGCCTCCAACTCTCATAGTTTTTCATTACTCGGGGAGTATTCTTCATAGGGTACTTCGCCCCAAAGAAGTTTTGAGACCGCATGCATTTCATGCAAAGCCAGTCCCATCTCGCCGCTAGGCGTAAAGAAAGTCCCCGTGCGACATCTATACAATTCCATCAGGACGATGAACATGGGTCAAATTATTTCTAAACCATAGCATGTACCCCTCACAGCAAAGAACAAGTCGGCCGCTTTAAGCTCCCGCTCATACTTCTTCAGGATCCACAAGTTCAGGCAACACCAGGAGGGGCTGTAATGTGCCCAACTAAGAGTCCGCAGCTGTCCGGGGGTTAAGACCCCTTCTTGGTAACCTGACGAAGGAAAGTGTCTGCCGCGTATACACTAAGATTCGGCCCTAATTCACTTCCGACAAGGCCGGGTTTCAGCCTAAGCAAAGAGTATGAGGGTGACTCCTTCACACTGAAAAACTCCCCCTTGCTCTTTCCGGTCCCCACATCGGACACTGCCAACAAGGGCCCCCTTTTGTTTAGGTGTCAAGTTTCAACCTATTAGCCGCAGACTTATCATCACCTTTAAATCCGACATGAGTATATTATGCTCAAAGGAGGGGAAAGATATCTCCATCCTGTGGAATGTAAACGACCAGTTCTCCCTGGTCGTCCCCATCTCAGGATGAGAAGCCTTCAGCGTATCCCCAAACAAAAAATATAGCTTCTTAAAGAAATGACGACCGTCCCCAGCTGAGATCTCCCCGAGTTCATTTGGCTTAGAAGAAAGGAAGCGGTCTGCCCATTAATCTTCTGTTGGCGCTCAAGAGGGAGACCCCTGTCAATCTAAGCTTGGATGGCAACAACCAAGTCTTCGAGGTTCATGTTCAATGGAAGCAGGTTGTGACCAAGAACTAGTTCGTCAGAGGTTGCAGTAGGTAAAGTCACTACAAAACAACTAGAAAATTTGATCAGAAACATTGAGAGAACTTACTAATGTTCTAAGTAAGCTACTCATGCGACATGGCTACTCATGAGGCTGATATACTCATGCGGTTGAGTTGTTCATGCGACAGAGTTGATTCATTCGGAAGGATTACTCATACGGCTGAACTACCCATGCGGCAGTAAAAAGTTGGCGCATGTTCTAGATGATGGCTCATCCATGCGATCAACCTTGCACAAGTGTCTGTGTTTGAAACCCGACTTCTTCTCCAGAAGACCTATCCATAATCGATGATTGAACGTCGGCGGGAAGTGGAGGAGGGTCCACCTCGACATCGCGACCCTTCCCCTTGCCTTTGTCCTTTCCCTTGGGGGCCTTCTTGGTAGCAGCGGTAGAGGAAGAAGGTTTGGGAGGAGCCATGGTAGCAAAGAGAGAAAGCTTGAAGTCTTGTAAAAGCTTCTCTCTCCTCAAAGCCTCCTTATATAGGCCAGAACATGCAGCTCAGGATATTGATGATGGTCGTTTCGAATCCCAATCTGTCTCGATCCACGTAACAGAAAGAGATGACGACGACGCCTCGATTGTTGAGCCATCCACTGTGAACCGTCGCCTCGGAGTCTGGGCCAAGAGACAACACAGAATCCCAAGAGATCCGCTCGGAGATCTGGCTAAATCTCTTCATTAAATATTTGACAACCTGGCGGACTTGTATACGCGGCAACACGTCCATGTGACACGTTACTTATGCGGCCCAAGTCGATCATCCATGCTTGTTCAAAATATTTCAAACTTATAAGTTTGAAAACTTTGAAGGGGGTCTTGTAGAAGCATGGAGAATCTGAAGCCATGCAAGTAGGCCGCATAGAAGCCATGCACCCTCGAAATGAAGATAAGCTGCATAGTCTGCAAGAGTCATCTATGCGGTTCGAACAACCACAGAGTTGGGGACCGCATATGATCCCCTGACACAATATTAAATGCCTGTCATAAAGTTTCTGTCTTCTTGTTTGCCGTTGCCTCTTTCACGATTCACGAAGCGATCAGGGCAATAAGCTCCATACTGATTAGAAGTCATGCACCCTCGAAATGAAGATAAGCTGCATAGTCTGCAAGAGTCATCTATGCGGCTCGAACATCCACAGATTTGGGGGCCGCATATGATTCTCTGACACAGCATTCAATGCCTGTCATAAAGTTCTGACATGGAGCTTATTGCCCTAATCGCTTCGTGAATCGTGAAAGAGGCAGTGACACACAAGAAGACAGAAAATTACGTCAGTACATTAATGACTTTGTCAGGCATGCAGTACCACGTGTTCACTCGCATGCGGCCACGCCTCTATGCATCATCATCATTATGCGGCCAAAGTGTCCACCAGACCCAGGCCGGACGAGAGCACATATGTGGCTACGACGCTGTGCGACCCTCAGTTTGCAGGATCTTTCCGTTACAACAGAGAAAATCTTCACACAATCAGTGCTGACCACGTGTCCAGGTGACCAAGTCACGCACACAATGAGTTAAAAACAATCCCGAGATCTTAACATCATATCCCAACCGAGGTCACGTGGCAGCCTGCCCGTGGTATGCGGCCACAGTTGCAACCATATTCTGTTGAAGGAGCCCCATGCGGCTACCAAACATAGCACATTTAGCCTGTCAATACGATGGCTAGAGGGAATGGTATGCCCACAAACGAACAGACACAAGAGAGAGAGAACAGAAGAAAGCATTCTCATTCTCTCGTCGAACCGTCAACGGAGTAAATGAGTCACTACAGTACTCGATCTCCATCGTCACACTCCCCAGAATAAAAAAACAATTGTACTTATATTTTTTGTATATGATTTTTTTGTACTCTTTTGTTTGTTAAACACACAAAGTTAGTTTCAACTTTGAATTAATGGCAAACAGTATATTGTTGGAATATGTGCTACAATGTTTCTGCATCAACTTTTTGTTTTTTGAGATATTGTATCATGGTGCACAGATAACCTTCATGTTCAACCATTCCTGTTTTATTGAGCACAATTTTGAAAGACATGCACGCTAATTCTTCCATTAAATTTTTAAATCATACTTTTCATGGAGTGTCCTGATTCTTGTTCCTCGTCTTGGAAACATGTGATGGCAGCTCTCTGCAAAGGATCACCAAAAATTCCAAGCTTCTTATGCAACCATTCTGAAAGCCCATATGAGTGCACTAAAGAAGAGAGAACGAAAAGAGAAGAAGAAAGCTGCGGAGGGAGAGAAGAAGGAAGAGAACAAAAAGAAGGCTCGTTCTTCTTAGCCCATAGGTCGTGCATGCAAATGCCGGCGCTAGAGGCCCCATACTCAAAGGCAGGCTTCACTTGTTTCTTCTTCTTCTTCTTCTTCTTCTTTTCTTTAGGCCCTGTCTAAACTTGATCAAATCAAACAAGTTCAACAGTGTTAACTTTCTGCTGTCTGCTGTTCTACAAAAAGAAAATGAATTGCGTAGATTTTTTCTGCCATCAACCTGCATTACTAGTGAAAAGTTCATTCTTGGGTGGCTTGATCAATATGATGTTGGTTTTTCATGTTTTGAACAAAAGCAGGAGCATAAGGTATGTTAATTCTTTTTGGAATCTTTCACCGAACCATTTTTCTGTCTTTGCTCCAACATGTGAAAATGCCTCGGCATATCGTTTACTGTGGGTTGCTTTAATTCTCCTATATAGTTGAGCAGTTTCCTTTGCTATGACCTATTGGCTAATATTATGCTTGTTAGAACGATGCTCTAATGCGCTGTTACTATTATTATTAATTTTCTTTTATCTAAACACAGATGTGCTGTTCTTTATTTTCTTTTGGTTTTGCTCACACTATTGTGCTGTTCTGGCCATGTACATAAATAGTAATTTTTCCTTCCAGATTTTAAGAGCATTGCATATGAGCATGCAATTTTCTTTTATTGAAAAGCTAACCATTCCTCAGAGAGTTCTAAGTTTGATGAAGTGCTGTTGATAGAAAGAATGCAGTTTTATTCTCTAGATAGCAGAAATGAGTTTGAAAAAGTGGTATCGACAATTGTAGAGGTGGGTGAGTGAGTAGGCGTGGTAATTGTTATACTGAACTGCCTGCAAATGATTTACATTCTAAAAAGGGTTGGAACTTCTCCACATAAAATCAACATCTAAAGCAGTTAAGTCTTGCAGGCATTAGATTTGATAACACCTAAACTTTGACTTACTGATCAGTTTGTTGATCTGCACCTAAACTTTGACAGCAGATTTTTTTGTAGGTGAACCTGATGTATCAAGCTGGACAACCCTTTCTTCCCTCCTTTCTCTCTTCTGTTATGCTCAAGACTTTTATCCCGGCTTAGAGCTTTGAATTGAGACATGCCAGAGGACCACAAATAACAAGCTTGTTTTTGCAACAAGGCTCATAATAATATGACATTCTCAATTTTTTTTTTTTTTTTTTGGAATTTCCGACATAAAGCTAGGATTGGAAGAAATAATATGCACACTGTATTGTATGTCTTTGGACGCATTGTCTTCAAACTTCCACCATTTATAAATGGAAGAAATAATATGCTCCCGTGGTTCGATCCACTGTTCTTCTACCATCCAGTCAGGATTTTATACCTCTTTTCGGTAACCACAAGAGCCACTCGAGTTTGGTAATTCTTGTATCTATCTTACTTAGACGAAGAATTTAGGATGGTGCGGCAACAACGGATATACATGTAAAATGTAAGTTAATAACCCGTGAAGCCATGAAGATGGCCCTCATCCCCAATTCTTTACAGGGCCTCCTGCTTAACCACGAGTTTCTATTATTTTATATATTCCATCATGATCGACCATATAAAGTATCTTCGAATTTCAATAATATTAAAAAGACCCTCAATCTTTGTTCTTGATTTCCCTTTGTTAGAACTGTGAGAATTTATTAGTTTTGTTAAGTTGTGTTATTTACTTAAAGGTATAGAGGTCATTTAGCTCTGGATACATTATGTTTATTTGTTTTAATTTTTTTAATTTTTTTAAATTTTTATATAATGCACCCTTTAATTCAAAACTATGATATTTCCTCTCTTTTTTTTGTTGTTGCGTCGTCGCACTAATGACAATACAACCAAAACAGAAAAGTTTAGAATAGCTAGCATAATCGATATTGCATATAATATCATGTAAAGATAAGGACGGCAAATAATAAGGATTACTAAACTCAGGATGGATAAAGAACGAGTTCGATGGTGAGGAATGCGTGTTGCTCTAAATTGTGAATCTTAGTTAAGAAGTCAACAAGCCGGAGTTAAGAAGTGACAAAACAAAGATATTGTCCTAGCGTGATGGTGTTGTCACATAGTTAAGCTCAATATGTTTTATGTACGCATGAAATACCGATTGTTGGCAGTCTAATAAGTATTGGTGTTATCATAATGGAAAGAAGTGACGAGCCAATGCTAGTAAGGAGGCAACATAACAATGTAGCCTCTTAATCATAGATGCTATATAACATGTATCTATATTGGATTGAGAGACGATTACATGTATCTTGGACTTTTAAGAGATGGAGGAGTCTGCAAGAAAGAAAAAGAAGCCAGTGGTAGACTTGCGATCAAAAACATTTTCAGCCCAATCAACTTTAGTACAAGCACAAAGGCATAAAGATGCTACTTACTGAGGAGAAAAGCGACATAGTATGGTGCCTTAAAGATGGAGAAGAAAGATGCGCGACATAGTGAATATTCATATTCACAACATGAGAGATGCCAAGATGACTGATACTGAGATATACTTGAAGTATTAATTACAGTGAACTCAATAGGTTTTAGTAGGAGATTTGCATGAATATCATAGTTATAATCTGGTTTGAGTCCTAGCCTCCTATTTATAGGATTGGCTAATGTAATATTGGCTTATTGTTGGCCTCTAATTAGGCTTCACTAGAATCCTAATCAAAATTCTCTCTTATGGACACTCCCAATCTCATCGATAGTACATTCCATATCTTTATCTAATCAACTATTGGATTGAAATCAAATATTTGAATTCCATATTTGCTCATATTTGGAGTTGACCAAGGCAAAATCTCATGGCCCACGTGCTAGCAAAATTCAAATAGGTTGACTATGATCAATTGTTCATGAAACCAATCACCATTTAGCCTATACAGGCCATACTGTGTTCATAATGGTCGACCAACTCTTGGTCTTCAAACCTTTAGGGTCAACACCAAAATGGTCAAATGTATCAAACTCATCATGGCCAACCTGATAGATATATCAGATCGGCTAGCTGATCGAATATTCAATTGGTTGGCCTTTCTCTGAACTCTTCTATTGGGAGTTCAACCTGCTAACGACATTTGACACCTAGAAGTTTGTCATGGCACCCATATGGTGTGAGGATGTACTAGGGTTGGTAATCGGTTCGGGTTGGATCTGCCATATTCAGGTCGACCCGATTATATGGCTTCCAACAAGTTGTCCAATTGCTCTCCACACCACTGTTTTATGCTTGTACCTAGTGTCGTAGACTACATCTAGGTTGCTCTATTCTTTCTTGTAATGTGGTTACTCGAGTCTCACATGGTCTTGGTATGGTTCATATAGGAAGATTCCTGGAGACAGTCCACGGTACAAGGAGCTTAACGGTAAAAAACTGTAGAAGTAATAACTAGTTTACTAATGTAGATCATTGTGCAGGGAGAATTTCAAGTACCGTAGTGGCCTCGTTGGCTAGGGTATCAGACCGCGACCCTCCGTCAAGTGTGGTATATATAACAAGCTTTATTAATAACTTGAAGGAGTTACAATGAGACTTCAAAAACAAAAGTAAGAGAACCCAAACATACTTGAGGAACAAGGTTTCCAACTCCAAACATATCAAGGAGGTAAGCACCCCTAGTTCGATGAGGAAGATCTTGTTGGTGTTTTTATCTTTGGACTAGTAAAGATTGTCCCACATTAACTACACCACCAAGTAGGTATTTCAATATAATACTTTGTATGAGTTGAGATATGCACATGTGGTGTGGTGGGGCATATGTGTGCCATGTGGGGGTATTTTCCTAGGAGAAAAAAGGATTAACTTCTCATGAAAACATTTATGCTTTTTGTCATGCTCTTGGAATTATTTTCATAGGAGCTAAGCCCCAAAGGGACTTAGCTAGCGGCTCGGACTTGGACTCAAGGGCGCAAAGTGATGCTTTGTTGGTGCACTTTGCACTTAGCATCGGCTCATGGCGCTTGTGCGCATTTGATGCGTTCGGTTATGCGCCGTTGCAGCATCGGCTCTTGTGCGCATTTGATGCGCTCGATTATGCGCGAGTTGCATGCGCCGTTGCAGCATGTCGCTGGTGCGCATTTGATGCGCTCGGTTATGCTCGAGTTGCATGTGCCGGTCGTGCGAGTCTAGACGGAGGTGACAACGAGCGTTCCGGAAGTTCTTCGTGAACTTGCTAGTTCCTGGAAGCAGATCGTGTAAGGGCGAATCTTGCTTTGAGCAATAGTGATCTTTATCACCCCAGCAAGCAAATTCTCTTTTTCTTCTTCCTCCTCTCTTCTGTGAGTTGTAACTCTGTTCTGTTCGTCTGCAACTGCGATTGTAAGGAAGAACGAGAGATTCTTTTTCCGATTATTGTTATTGTAACAATAAGTTGTAATCAAGATCTTTATATATATAGTTCATTGTGGAGATTGAAAATAGTCAGAGAGAGAGCTTTTGTGTGAATCTCTGATCTCGACCACGCGGTTTTCCATCTTTGATTTAGCCTCGGGAATAACAGATCTCTCCAATGAGATTTTTTTTTTTTTTTTTTTGGTATCGAACTGAATCCCCTTCATTGGCGAGTGAATCCGCTAAACTATTGGCTTCCTGAAAACATTGTGTGAAGAAAGAACACATACGGAGTTCCAAGTGATTGAATCTTAGAAATGGTGAAATCCAAATTCCATGGGTGATTCTTTATACAGTTGATGAAGCTCACCAGCTTCTTAGAATTCATCTCCACCTCGTTCATTAACATTGTTGTATTGCGAAAAGGAAGGCCCAAGTTTCATCTTCCATACTAGTTCCTTCCCCAAAGTAGAATGGGAAAGCAATTATCAGATGACCTGAAGAACCACAGACAAGTGTACACAATAATAACTCCCCATATTACCTTTACTACACCTATCGATATTCAACTTAACACCTGAATTTGGCTTAAGCTAGTGTACTATCATAGGAGCACGCTGAACTTTAGGTCGAGGTCGGAATGAAATAAACTCTGGAAGAGGTCCAAGATTTAGAGTACGTCATGAATGTGTTGTTTATTTGAAGCATCACCTCTGTAACCAAGTAACCAAGAAAGGAGGACAATAACAAAGTCTCTCGTATCTCAATTTATTCCTGTTCTTCCACATAACCCACAGAATAGCTGCCACAGTCAAGCGCTTCAGGCTCGTAGCATTCTCGGAGGAGCACCGGTCGATAGCAGAGCTCCTTGCTTGCATAATCCACTCTATAACAAGCCTCAAAATAACTCCACCCTCAATCCGTAGTGACACCAGAGGAGAGCACATAATCTAATGTTTTGACATTCGGGAAATCACAACAGCTACATTGGATGACAAATGAAATCCAAGAGATTGGACCACATCATATGTAGGAACTTTTTGTCGAAGTATCTTCCAAAGGAGAAAAGACCACTTATAACAATTCCCTTACCCCAAAGGAACAAGGCTTTAGGATCAATTGGAGACTCCTCCCGGATAAACTGCCAAGCTGATTTCAAAGTGAAGATCCCTGAAGATGTTAACGACCAAATCCACTTATCCTCTTGTGGTCGCAAATGAACCTGAGAAGTAAGAATGACAGAACTCTCCGCTGGTGTAAATGATTGCAGAATAATCTCTTGATTCCAATCTAACCATGGATCCCTTAACCCCCGTGTATTCGAACCCTGAACCACCCAGCCAATAGCGTTATTTCTCCTCTTTATGTATGCCATATTGACATGGTTGGAGTTGTATGTCCTTGGGGCGGTATAGAGACGTAGTTACCGCTTCAGAGTATGATTGTGTTCCTTGTCCTTGTTTGGTGTAGGATCACAGTTTTGTGCTGGAGCCAGTCTACAGACACTCTTGCCTTAGGTCATGGATTCACGAGGTGGATTACGAGCTGAACTTTATTATTATATATGTTATTCATGGATCATAGCATTGCACTGCTGGTCAGCCTTGGTAGTCTGCAACGCTTGGTTATGATGGGATCCTCACCTTTTTATCGATCATAGTAAATTCGTAGGAATTGATATGACCATCGATGGAATTGTTTATCTTTCACTACAGTAGCTAGGTTTATTTTTAGCTAGGTTTATTTTTGTCATTTCTTTGGGCTGAGTGCGATACGACTCCCACCATGTTTTACCCCTTTCCTTGGAACTATTGTATATCATGTTTTTTAATATTGCTTTCATTCTGATTTGGATTGTACCCTAGAGCTTCCTTGTAGTACTAACTATTTGGGGTCTGACCCTACTCGTTTTGCATGACCACTTCTCGTAGTTGAGCAAGAGGATCTACCGTACCTTCCACTTGCTTGATGGTGCTTATATGGAGGACCACACCCCTTGAGCATGAGTTGGGTCTTTACTTATCGCCTACTTGTATATTTTTCTATCTTGTATATATTTATTTGGGGTTTTATCCACATGCACATGTTAGCTTGAGTTATGGGAGTTTGTTCCTGCCTACGGGCAACGTAACTGTATATATTAGTCTGCAGCTAGTTTTGGAGTCATGTACTGTTGAACTCTCGTTGGCTTACTTATATAGTTGCTGACTTCATGATCGTGTTAGAGCGTTAGTGACACCTTACTACTTATCTCATATATGTGATTTCTTATCGCTTTATTGCTTGTCATGAATGAGATCTGGGATTGAGACAATAAGACTTGACTGTTGGCATATGGATAACCCTGGTGTCTATTATAGTCGTGACTGTATCTCGAACCACTGGCGTACCCCATATGCGTAGTGGCCATTGTCCATCCCCCCTCCCTAGTATTCCAGTCCTGAGGCATGATAATATTTTTGTGGTGGCCCATACAAGTCTGTTCTTCAAACATTGCGGGGTTATAACTTATAGAAGTCTCAATCTAAATTTTACTCCTTTGATCTCTTTTGCATAATCTCACCTACTATTCATTAAAATTTTAATAGTTCGATATCGTCGATGTTTTTTGTAAATTATTGATAATCTTGTATCCTATTTTAGGGACGCTGTCTCCGATACGTTAAAGCAACATTATGAGGATTCTCAACAGTTTATCGAGCGATCTTTAGTAGGATGCCATAGGACAGAAAGTCAAAGTTGCAAGGACAATGTCCAGGGAAGAGCATCAGGTACAGTCGATAGTATAAGTAGCTCCGACACTACCCCCAATAGTTTATACAGATGATCGAGTGATGATAGAGGTAATCAGAGAGTTTCTGGAAGCTCATCACCATCATGAAGTACATGTAACGCTTGAGAGGTTATGTCGTCAGGGTGACAACTCCCACAACAATTTTAGGCATCTTTGACCCCTGACTTTCCTTGGGACTGTGGATGTGGTGGCAACAGATCTAGGATATAGAGGTGATACTCGAGCCCCAAGGATACCAACCAACGATAGAGTTGCAGTCGTGAAGCTTTAGCTTCTAGTTCTGGCTCGAGATTGGTGGAAAGCTCAGAAGATGACGTTGATATCTCTCGTAAAGTAGGTCGAGTTCAGCGACATATTTCAATTTTGATACTTTAATATTGTCTTACAGTACGACTTGCAATAAAGGTTTATTAACCTTAAACATATGGGGTGATCGATAGATTCTTCTACAACTGAGTTCTACCAACTCAACCGCTTTACCCCTTTCATGCTAGCCACCGAGGAAGATATGGCGATAAGATTCTAATAGGGTCTTCACCTTTAGATTCTTCTTATTCTAGAGAAGCACTCGTTTTCCCTACCTTTGAAGCGGTGCTCTTGGATGCAAGAACAAATGAGTGCACCACCCAAAGAATTGCTTCATGGACTGGAGGCTAGAAGGGGTTACATTATTTAATGCGAGGATGTTTCTTCCAGCCAGCACTAGGCGTCAGAGTAGTGGAGATCAGAGCACCAAGACGACCATCATCTCAGACTCAGCAGCTTTAGTAGACATGATCCCAACAACAAAGGCAGTTAAGACCATCATGATTCTTTTATTGCAAGGCGGACATACCCGTGCAAAGTGCCACAAGGAAAATAGGCTATGTCTCACTTTCGGGGGAGCATATCACATTATGATCACCTGCATGAGGACTTCAAGTGGGCGTTCAGTGCCCTAGTTTCCAATATTACCAGTCCAGCCAATATTGTAGTTCAGGGTTCTAGCACTAGTATATACTAACTCCACTTCCAACATTGCAGCTTGCAATACAACATTCGCTTCCGACGTAGTTATAGTTGTTTGAACAATGCATCCTAAGCAGTTTCAGCACGCTCATGCATAGAGGTAGAGGTACTGGAGGGGAGAAGCACAACATAGGCATAAGAATGATTTTTCTATGTAAGTGTAGGAGACTTTGTCATTAGGCGAGGAGGTAGTAGGTACCATCATTGTATCTTCTCATCCAACCGTTATATTGTTCGGTTCTGGCACTACTTATTCATTTATTGCCTATACGATTCGCGACAAGAGTTGAATTGGAGTTTGAGACATTTCCTATAAGGTTGAAGATACTTACTGGTAATGGTAGAGTAGATAGTTTAGTCTCGAGTCCAATTGTAGTTAGTAGCCATTAGTTCCCCCTTTGGTTGTTAGAGTTTGCTATAAACAATTTTGATATTTTTCTAGGTACGGATTGAATAAGTAATCATCATGGGATGATAGACTACCATTAGGACATTGTTATATTTTGTATTCCCGATGAGGAAGAGTTCTCATTTACCATGGTGAGATTGAGAGGTTTTAGGTAGTCTGATTTTGATGGCGGTGACAAAAAATGTGATGTACCTTCCCAGAGTCGTCGATAAGTTCAACGACATATTTTCAGCAGAGTTGCTAGGGATGCCACCATCCATAGAGATAAAGTTCAACATTAATATGATTCTAGGAGTAGCTCCGGTAGCAGAGAGAGTCTACATGATGTCACCAACAGATCTCGAGGAGTTGCACTGGATGCTAGAGGACTTGAGGACCAAGGAATTTATTTAACCTAATGATTTCCTTGGAAAAGAAGAAGGATGACACATCACACTTATGCATTGACTATCATCAGCTAAACACGGTACTCGTTAAGAATAAGTACTCGTTGCGTAGGATTAGTGACTTGTTCAACCAGCTTAGTAGGCTATGGTGTTATCTAAGATAAATCTTAGGTCTAGGTATCATCAGGTTATAGTCAGAGAAAAGAATATACCCAAGACTGCTTTTCGATCTTGATATGGCCATTGAGAGTTTTTGGTGATGCCTTTTGGGCTAACCAATGCGCCAACAGTATTCATGGACATGATGAAACATATATTCATGCTATACTTGGATTAGTTCGTAGTGCTATTCATAAACATCTTAGTGTATAGCAGGAGCAAGATAGAGAATGAGTAGCACCTTCACACGGTTCTTCAGGTATTGAGAGAGCGCCATTTCTATGCCAAGCTCAACAAGTACAAGTTTTATCTAGATATAATTTTCTTCTTAGGGCACATTATCTCAGGAGCAAGAGTATCAATAAACCCTAAGAAGGTAGAGGGCGTCGAGAGTTGGCCAGTATTGAGTATAGTCATTCATAGTTTTCTTGGACAAACGGGTATTTATTGTAGGTTCGTCATGGATTTCGCAAGGATCTTTGCACCTTTGACATAGCTAATGCGTAAGGATGTTCATTTTGAGTGGCCATAGGCTTATCAAGTGGCATTTGAGGAGCTAAATAGGAGGTTGATATCAACATCAATTTTGATGCTTTTGGTGGGACCAAGTGAGTTAACCGTATATTATGATGCATTGGGTAGAGGAATATGATGCATTATCATACATCATGATAGAGTTATATTTTATGCATATTAGCAACTTTGAGACCATGAGTGGAGTTTACGTATAATTTAGAGCTTGCCGCAGTTGTCCTTTCTCTAGCTCTTGAGGCATTATTTATATGAAGATCGAGTAGAGATTTACACCAAGCACACGACCTTGAGATATATGTTTACCTAGAGGGATCTCAATACGCAAAAACGAAGTGACTTGAGTTGCTAAAAGTTATGACTTGGACCTTCAGTATCATCATGGGAGGGCCAATATTATGACATATATGTTGATCCGGAGGAAGGGGTCTACTTATTGACAGAGCAGAGGAATGTACTTGAGGATCTACATGAGATGGACATAGAGGTTATTCTGCATCAAGATTTAGGAGTGATGGCTACTCTTCAAGTTCAGTCCATATTGGTAGAACGAAGCAGATCAACGTAGTCAGAGGATGCCAAGCTTCAGCATCTCCAAAAAAAGTAGAGTCTTGTAACAGACCAGAGTTGAGGATACATAAGAATAGGACATTCCGATTTGGTAGTCATCTTTGTATACTGAATGGAGATATCCGATAAGAGATTATGACCGAGCTTTACAATTCACAATATTCTATCCATTCATGCGATGTGAAGATGAACCGAGATATTAGAAAATGTTAATAGTGGAATGAGATGAAGAGGGAGATCACACGGTTTGTCTTGAGGTGCTTACTTTGTCAGCAAGTCAAGACCGAGTATTAGAGACAAGCCGGGTTTCTCCGACCCCTACCGATTCCAGAGTAGAAGTGGGAGAGTATTGCCATGGACTTTATGAAAGTTTTACCTAGATCCTAGTATGGTAGAGATACCCTCTGGGTGATAGTAGATCGACTTATAAAGGTTGGCCACTTTCTACCTTTCAGATTGGGGTGTCTATAGAGTTATTGCAGAGATGTATATAAGGTAAATATTCAGGATGCATGGGGTTCCAGTCACCATAATGTTAGACAAAGATTCCTATTTCATTTCATATTTTTGGCAGAATCTTTAACAGAGCTTGGGTACTATACTGAAATTCAAAATGATATACCACTCGCAGACAGATGGTCAGTCAGAGAAGATGATTCAGATGTTAGAGTATATGATTATCTCATGTACTTTAGACTTCAAACGATCGTTGAAGGATCATTTGCAATTGGTAGATTTCTCCTATAAAAATAGATTCCATGTGAGAATTTAGATGGCACCGTTCGAGCTATTGTATGGCAGAAGATGTAGATCCCCGTTGGCTTGGGACAACATTAAAAAGGGGTAGATGCTTGGATATGATATGATCACGTATATAGTTGACAAGGTCCAGAAGATCAGGGAGCACCTCAGAGTAGCTCAGGACCGACAACGACATTAGGAAGATCAACACATGAGGCCTTTAGAATTCCAAGTTGGTGACCAAGTATTTCTCTAAATTTTATTAACCTGTGGAGTTATCATATTTTGTTAGATGGGGAAAGCTTATTTTGAGATACATCAATCCCTTTGATATCCTCAAGCGAGTTCATGATGTTTCATATCATTTTGTTCTTCCATTGTCGCTCTGTGAGGTGTATAATGTGTTTTATATATCTTAGTTGTACCGACATGTCCTAGATTCGAGCCATATCCTCGACAATTTTGAGTTGGTGGTTGGTATCGACCTATCTTACGAGGAGTAGCTCATGTTTTATTTTGGACAAGGGGATAAGATGCTCAAGAACCGGGCTATCAGACTAGTTCGAGTTGCTTGGGGTCATCACTCGTCGGGTAAATCGACATGGGAGTACGAGGACCATATCAGGGCATGATTCCGACATTTTTTTGACTCAGGAGGTATGTTTATACTTATACCTATCTTTGATATTGTTATGCATGCAAAATAAATGATATATTTTCTGTTTAGATTTATTTTATGTATTTACTTGTTTATTGTCTTTTATGGTTATACTTTATGGTTTTAGTTATTATATTGTATTGACTCATCTCCTGGATTAACATGCATGTTTTTACTACTTACTGAAATTCCAAGGATAATTTTTATGAAGGGAGAGTTATGAGGCTTGCCTCGTCGTATCTGTATTTATATGGGTACAAATAAATATTTGATGTATGTGGTTTATAGGTATTCATATGAGTACATATTTTCTGTAATTATATGAGTATAATATTTACTTGCCGTATCTGTATTTATATTGTATGTCATGAGTCATTCTTATTATAATATTACTACTGTTTTATATGACTCGTTACATAATTATTCCCATTGACATATATTAGGCGAGATATACAATTTTTTTTTGCATTATATGTTAGGCGACTTGGATTTTACTTGTGTATATGATTGGACTGGACTTGTTCATTATTAGTGTTTATACTGGATGTGTTATGGATTCGACCTGACACTGTCATTGGGTGGGAAGACAATCACTCGACATATGGGCTACTTTATATATTTTCATGTACGTTGTATGCTCCGTTGGAGATATGGTAATATTGACCATGGTATATATATATATATATATATATATATATATATATATATATATATATATATATATACAAATGGCATCTGACGTTCGATGAGCGTTATATACGTTTTATAGATGACTGGATGCAGTATATGTATTGGCCCCTGATTTCGATGGAAATTATGTCGATCTTATTTTAGCCAGAGTGCCCATGCGTATGACCTTTGTCCTCAAAAGTGTATATTCACGTAGTTGGTTATGAGTAGTCATTCATGCGTTACCTGTTGGTTCCTTGGTTAGTATTTACTGTTATCATTTTGGCATGTATATAATGTATCTTACGATGTCCCATCTTAAGACCTGGTTTCCTTTCAGTTTATTCCTGGGATACTTTTGTAGGATTGTTGGGCATTATTTTTTTTGGATTCAAGTATGCTTAAATTGAGCTTCTTCATTGTTCTTCCATAGTTATTTTTTGTTATATATTTCATATGTTCGTAGATAGAGTTGTCGATGTACTTGTGTGGATATTATAGATAGTTTGACCTGCTCTGGATAGCGTATACTTATTTAAGTTAGGATGGAATCCACTTGATGCATAGTTGGCCATTGTCGCATATCATAGCCTGCGTATTTCGGGACTCGGTGTAACACGTGTACTGATAAAGCATGAGATCTTGTCCTTAAGGTTTGTTCGGGTTCTAAATGCAAACTATTTCTTTTCAAGCCAAACAAATCACAACCAGACCTTTCTAACTCTATTTTACGACACTTGAAAACAACCACAACTATGCAAGGAATCGTACATGTAATTGATAGTACAGGCTATTGTTGTATCATGAATAAAGCAAGGATCGTTGAAGGATCATGAATAAAGCAAGGATCAAGCTAGTATATAGTAAAAAGCAATATGGTACATGTGGTATGGTATAAAGCAAGGATCAAGCTTTATTAATTACATGTACGATTCCTTGCATGGTTATTTCCTCAGGCATACGCCAGTATGGTCATTTCTTTTCGGGACTCACTGTCGGTTATTAATACCGGCGTAATATTTGAAAGCAGTAGCCGTGCTGGCGTACATATGAAGAAATGACCATACTGGCGTATGCCTGAGGAAATAACCATGCAGGCGTACTCAGGTCGAAGGACCAATTTTTGCGTACTCAGTGAGTGGTAGCACCATTGCTAGAGTATCCAAGATGGCATATTTGAAAGAGATATCATCAACAGCGTACTCTGTTCTAAGTAGCACTATCGACGTATCATAGCAAAGTGACATTAGTAGCGTACTTGGACTGAGGTAGCAACCTTGGTCACTAAACGACAACCTGAGTCGACGTACTAAAAATCCTCTACATTTAATGCCTTAGTGTGTCAGGTTGAGGCAACTTTTGATGTGGCAACGTAGGCATACTCTGATAAAGTAATAGCCTTGGCGTGCTGTGGAGAGGTAAGAACCTTGGTGTACTACTGAGAGAAAACCAGAAGGTCGGCGTATAAATAAACGAAGTGGTAATTTACCTCGGTCGCTAGACGACAACCTGGGTCAGCGTGCCAATGATCTTCTGCATTAAATGTTGTGATCTCTTCGACTGTTGTGTCAGACTATCAATTGTCAGGTTCGTCTCATTTAATGTTTGACAAATGGTGGCATTATACGCCACTGTATTGTGTTGGATAATTGTGAGCAAATTACGCTTCTAAGTCGGGACATATGGAATACGTCGCTAAAGTAAAGCACATGGAGTGCGCAACTGCTTCATTGTTTGGAGTCTGAAGGGTAGTACGCCACTGCTTCTAGTGAACCTGATTTTAATCATCTTTTGGGGAGGCATACTTTTTGTGCTTCTATAAGACACCCTTTAAAGTCTTCGAATTGTCTCAATAAAAAATTGTAAATACTTTAAATTAGAAGCATGAAAAGTTGTTTGGATTTGTGTGCGCGTGTTCGGTGCACTAGGGCTTCACGCCACGTGGCCTATATCCCTTGATACATCATGACTAATGATAGTTGGCATAATCGAGGTTCATTCGTGGAAAACTGTTGTATCCACCAATCGGCAGTTTGGAAAGACGAACTGACTTGTCCTTCCTTGAATTCTGTGTGTCATTCTGAGAGATAGTACGCTACCTTGAGAAGGTGGACCGCCACTTCTTCCCTTATATATATATATATATATATATATATATATATATATATATATATATATGGCTTACGCTTCTTCCGTATTTCAAAAACCATTGAGCATGGCATCAAAGAAAGCTTCTGGTTGGGAACCTTGGCCGCCTGTCTTATCCTTCCGACGTTTTATTCCTGCCCTGACCCAGTATTCGAGTGTCACCGGGGTTCGTGAGGGACAGGCTGTTGTGTTTTCCTCGGCTGTTTCTGCCTCGTCGCCTCTCCCTAAAAAGAGAACTCAAGAAGATATGAGTTAGCCTTTGCTGAAGACTTCTTGTCTTCCCTTGGGCTAACTTTGGAGGCCTTTGCCAGGCTTCTAGAGATGACACATAATTTTTCCTTGCTTCCCATAACTCCATAGGAGAGGGAGACGTTGGATATGAGAGAAGCAATGTGCCGCCTATTCTACCATACATGCATACGTACTCTTCAGGAGGTTGTAGATGCGCTTCGTGAGGCCCGTGGTGCCTCTGACTAACCGTGTTCTCCTCCTTCTTATTTTGTATGGGCCTTGATGACCAAATTCTATAGCCTTCCTCGTTTAGTAATGCACTTTTATTTTAATCAAACCTTAACCTTGTCCTCTAGTACACAGACACAGTGCACATACTATCCTGTATGTAGCGTAGATTTAAAAGTGCCATCCTGCATGTTATGCAACATTTCCTAAGAAGTTCTTGGAGAGGTACGCATGAGTCTAACAGTTAACTAACGTGGCCGAGTCTTCCAATGCAGTCTTTGCTTTAGTTTTGACCCGATCTTTGATCTGACGCAATTTTTAATGTAATGCATACGACACTATTTTTGGGGTTTGTTTAGAAACTAAAACATTTCTTCTTGATTATATAAGGAGAGATAAGGAGCATTCTTCATCAAAATATTACCCTCTTTATGATTCCTTAGACTCTTTTATCATAGAGGAAATGATCACGGTCGTTTATCGATCTAAGCCGAAAAGAGGAGGCTAACTGCAACAAACCACTACAGGCATTCGAGTGGTGTACGGAAAGTGGTATAATTTTCATCCTCATGACACATCTTGATTTTATTATATACCGAGAATCCATCCATGAAAGACATACGTTCGAAACCGCATGTGTTGTCTATCATGACATCGATGATGGGAAGAGGGAACTCATCTTTTGGGCATGTTGAGTTTAGATCCCGATAGTCTATGAAGACACAGACTTTTTCTTTTTTTTTTGAGAAAATTACGCTGCTAAGTCGGGGCATATGGAATACGCCACCGAAGTAAAGCACATGGAGTGCGCCACTACTTTATTGTCTGGAGTCTGAAGGGTAGAATGCCACAGCTTCTACTGAACCTGATTTCAATCATCCTTTGGGGGAGGCGTACTTTTTGTCCTTCTATAGTACCAAGTTACCAATCCAAGGCATTTGGGTAATCATGGCCCTTGGAGGAAAATCAAATACCCAATGGTATTGGTATAGTGAAGTCGGGAGGCTGACTTGGCCAAAATTCAAGCAAGTGGTATATCGTCGGTATAATGATGGCTCGGATTTAAGGCAAAAATAGGGTTTTCAAGGTATCCCTTCTATGTGTGTCTCCTATCTCGAGTCTCTGGCAATTCTAGGGGCGTCTATAGGTCCACGATGATCTCAAAGTGGGTTGATTATCTTATGAAACCACGCTAAATATTATTTTCATAGGTTAATTACTCAATTTTAAAATATATCGATTTACCCAAAAGCGATATATTTGTGCAATATCGAGAATACAAATCCTAAATATCACCAAAACTGAATTAATTTTTGAAATTCCAACTAGTAGTACTAATCAGTATTGGGTATGGGTACATAAGGTATGCAGGGAACATGATACAATACTAGTGCCAAAATATAAAAATATTAAAAACAGATGAATTTGTATAAACATAACGATATCAGGAGATAAGACTTGCACCCGACCAAAAGAAAAAGAAATCTAATGCCCCACTAACACCCATCACTATTGGTTGCGGTCTAAGCCTCATGTTCATCCTAGTGATTCCTCGTTAACAACATCCACCTTAGAAGCACAATCAAGTAATGTTGATATCTTTGACTCCTTATTTTGTCTTCTTTAGAGAACATTCCTAAGAATGAATTCGGAGCCTACTGCTAAGTAGGAGTCGGTTATTGACAAGTTCAAGTTGTCCTTAAATGTCCCCTCCCTCCACTTTGACCTCATCTCTCTATTCATATGGTATTCTTTCCTTCAGGTTAAACCCTTACTCGTCAAATTTAAAATTAGAGTCCTAATTACGACCTACTTTCTACTTATAGAGGGGGTGGCCAAAGTCCATACAGTCCACGAGCTCGTCCATGTACTTGGCACTCGCCTTGAAAACTTCAACAAATTTTGCAACATCCTCTTGGGCTGTGTCTTACTTAGTTGTAAGGGAGGAGTTCCCCTAATCCTTTTTCTCTACCTCTACTACAAGTATATCATACGTGGCCCTGAGGTTCCCAAGGGAAACCTTTATAGTTAAATACACATCCTACTCGTTTTGCGCCACTTCTTCTATTGTCTTTTTGACTATGTCTGCCTTTTGAACTTGGAGGTTTAGTTTCTTGACTTTAGTGGCGAGGGACTGTGCCTCCTCCTCTGTCTTCTTCCTTACCTCCTCGCTCATATGGAGGTCATTCCAACTATCCCTTTATTCTTGGAGATGAGAGACAAGGCATTATATCTCCTCGTTAAGGTCAAGGAGACTATAGGATGTGATGCTCTCCTTACAAGCATAGAAGTAAAGGGAAATGAACTTATCATTTTAAAAACTAATTGATTGAAAGTACAATAAAGGACGAAGATAGCTTATCGCTGCCCCGAGAAGGATAAATCCTGTCGTGACCATTGGAAGAGATGGAGGTCTCAAGCAATTATATGGTCTTTTGACATGGTAATACCCCTCACCCTGTTCGAGGGTGAAGGGGTGTCACGCCCTAGTACCAGAATATAGGGAATGAGGGTCTGACACAGATAGTTACGCACTACAGAATACACCCGTACCCTGTAATACGGTTATGGATGTACCTAGACATGGGAGTATATACTACAATACAAGTCACCTATGTCCTCACAAGAATATATTATATCTTAATTAGTCAACATAAGAAGTAGGAAATATATAACATATAAGATAAAGCAGTTAGGCGTCCCCGACGCTCTATTAAAATGATCATGAAGATAGCTATACAAAATGAAGAACTAGTACAATGTCAAATATACATGATTACATCGTCAGCTGTAATATGAATATAGTATAATCATGTAATAGAGAGAGTCCAGGATATGCAGACTAACAAGTACATGGCGGCTAAATGCCCAAAAGAAACAAAATGCTATAAGAGTGGTAAAAAAAGAAACCCACCCATGCCCCTCGACGACCATCCTGTGGGTATGTGCCATCTAGATGAGATATACAAGATCCTCAGGCTCTGCTACCAAATCTGGTCAAACAAAACCAGAGGGGTCTGGCTTATATATATATATATATATATATATATATATATATATATATATATATATATATATATATATTCCATTGTCGAGACAGTAAGCCACCCTACACCAAATAAGGACAAGATGTGTCGTACTATGCCGAGACAGAGTACATCTCCAAGATTTGGTTAGGTAATATGATACACTATCAAGTATGTTTAACTGATCGACTAAACCATTTGTACTGCTTGCTAGATTAATATCTATGTTACACTAGAAATGTAATATCGGGATCCTCAAATCGTGCAATGCTGAAGCGAGACTGACCAGCTATAGAAATATGAATAATCAGTAACAATCCATGATGCCTCCCCTGGGGAGGTCACTGGGTCGGTAACAATAAATTATTAATGGCGTATAGGGTATATATTGGGTCAATAATAATAATTTAAAATCAGAAACTGCACTCCACTAGAATGGATGATACTATAATATCCGATTGATGGCTAGCAACACACGATCTTAGGATCCCTTTTCCTCCTAATAATTCTATGAGTTTTAAGTTACCTAATTAGCTATACAATTTATGTGAAATCCCGTGCCGTGGACACACGATTATCCTTCCTAGATGTCGTACCATAGTACGGGTACGATGGATGTAGATCTGTATTGGTTCCCAAAGGTTCTAATATAGAATCATCCTGAGCATAGATGCATAATCAATATACCAAGCCTACTCCTTGTCTATGCTAGAATCACTAACCAACTACAAGAGTACCCGTGCAGGGATAACATGATAATATGATATAGCACCTCAGTGCATGGGAAACATGAATAGCATCACAGCGCACCAATGAATAAAAAGCACCATCAGTACGATAACATGGCCAATACCTCAAAGCTTAAAATGAAAATCATAGCATGGATATAAATATTCATGTAAGGAACATGGACAATCAGTCACCAATCAGTCAGATCAGTTTGTCCATCAAGTCGGTTTATCAACCGAATCGGTCTATCAATAATTCCTCCATCAATGATGAAATATGTATATCAAGTCAGGAACACTATCACTTGATGCTATGCTATTTAACATAAAATAATATTGGCCCTCAGACTCACATGAATCCATTAAATAATGATCACAAGTTATCGGTCAATAAATCTCCTAACTCCCAAGATATAACAATAGGCATCACCTATACAAAGCTAGTACTCAACATGTACTAGTACAAGAATACAGTAGGAAATTAATAGGGAAGTATACATGAAGAACTATATACTTGAACCATAAGTCGGTACGTAAAACTAGGCAAATTGAAAATATGGTTATTAGACCGGTAAACTGGTGGTGTACCAGTGGCGATGTACCGGGGTATGCCGCTACCTCAAGAAGTCGGGACATAACCAAAAGTTTGAAAACACATACAAAAGGTATATCGATATAATGATACTTGGTCATAACAACTAAGAAAACACATAAACGATATACCGGTTGTATACCGTGGGCACTGACTGTTGACAAAATGTCTCAAAAAAAGATTTTTGAGACCAAAACCAAGTCCCAATTTAACATATTCCAATTCTAACAAGTTTTAATAGGGGTGAGTATCCTACAACTTTTATGACTAGGTTTAACAAAAAAAACTAAGTATCGCACTGATATCTAATTTCCACTATGGTATCACAAGCTATGCCCTAGAAATCAAATCTAGTTAAATCACAACCAAATTCCACACAATGCCATAAGAAAATAATGAAATCAAATTAAAGAAACTTGTTTTGGATAAAACCAAGCAATAAATACATAGAAAAAATAAAGAAATTATGGTTTTGCTCACTCTTTGTAAGATGTACTTGCGTATGTTAACTTCCAAGCCTAGATTTTACTCCACCAGAAAGACAGATTCAGAAATCATACCCTTATATCTTAAGATCTGATCTCCTATGGTCAACCCAATACAAGAGAGAGAGAGAGAGAGAGAGAGAGAGAGAGAGAGAAAGAGAGAGAGAGAGATAGAGATAATAGAGAAGATAGAAAAAGAAGAAGAGAAAGAGTTTATATAGAGAGAGGGATAAGTTGATGGCCAATAGGATGGAGCCACCTCATGGATCCATGGACTAATCACAGAGCATCCAATGGGTAAAGAGAAGCACCTAGTCAACTTTGCTAACTGGGTGACCTAGGCCCTGACGATATACCGGCAGTATGTTGTGGTATACCGACGGTTTACCGGTATGATGGGTAAATTCCTATTTTAGTTATTTCAGGGTACTCTGGTCTACATACGAGTCCTAGAATGTGTCTATAGCAATGCAAATGGGTATTCTACAAGTTCATAGTAGTCTCATGCATAATTATCTTATTATAAAACTAGTAACCCAAATATAGTTACATAAGTCAGTTAATCTGTTTATTCATATCGATTTCTCTATGGGCGATCTGCCTGCACGACTATCGAAACTACTAAGAAAAACTAATAACAAGACATATGAGCTTACAAATGGATTAAGGTATTCACACTACGTACATGATACTATACCGATACAAGTTACATAAATACGAAAATATAGGATACAAAAACAAGTACATGTATAAATATGTATAGCAGAAACAAGGAGTGAAAAAGAAACAAGGAGTGAAAAAGGGTGTCCAAGAATATGCTCGAACCACCATCGACATGCATGGTCAACTTGTTAAGATCCCACGATTCATGAAGTCCTTAGCCCTTATTTGAAGGGATATCTCGTGATAATCTCCAGAAGCACTATCAGTGAACCATGAATACCAATAAAGGACATATAAGCTCTCTGAAACCTCCTACCAAGAGTGGTAGGAGATCGTTGTACCCGCCTCCTTGGATCTCTTTATCTTCTCTAAGTTCTCAACCACGATCAAATAGATTGCAAAGGTTGATGCATCCGTGTCTCCTGAGAATTTTTATGTCGTTTAGGAAGGGCATTTTATGCCTTGCTCAGGGTGGAGGGACATTATTTTGGCCTCTCTTTATGGGACTAATCGACATCTAATAACTATTGCATAACCATTAGACCCTTTCCAACTTCGTGCTTATGAGGGAATATCGGCCCTTGAGAAGAGACGATGAATAAGGAAGTAGGGTGAGCGGTAGTATTGGTTGTTGTACAATACACGCTACAAGACCACTATCTTAGCGGTGGCGGTGGCAGTGGCGGTGGCTACTACTTTCTATCTATATATGTAGAGAAAATAAGTTGATCAGAGGCAAACAAATAAAATGATATTATTTATTCGATTGCCTTCAGTTTGTAGGTTATTTGTACCAGACTTGACATAGCTCCTGGCCCCAATTATCCTTATATTTTTATCCTCCACCATATCATGCATCTAGGACGAAAGGAACTTCCCACGAGCGAAAAGCTGCTCAATATAGACAAGCACCTCTGGTTTGATATTTCTCCATCTTGGGATTGAGTGCTGCTTGATCGATCCCAATACTATCGGGACACCGAAGACCTCCGACTTTTCTAATTTTATGGTAAGGAAGCAAGGTTTCCAGAAGTGGTAAGACTAGGGGTTTCTATACCGTACCCCAAGCAGCCAGTTAGTGGATCTCGGTAAAACATGATCTAGTCGATCACCCGTCATAAAATCGAACATAAAAAAGGATATAAAGCTCGACCAATATGGGAATATTGGTTTTGTACAAGGTCGTAAGGAACAACACTATAATCCGTTAGGCATTCAGGGCCAATATACTGATTGACAAGTTATAGTATTAGAGAATGGCATAAATCTGGTGAATGGGCAAGAAGATCGTTCTGAAATGAATTCCTACTCCCAACGGTAGCATCTTGGCCGTTTGAAGCCTGTGGAGGGGACATTATCGGGCCAATTAGTCCACATTCTTCTAAGCGACATCGGTTCATCTTTGCTATCATCGACTACTTCTCTAAGTGGGCGGAAGCTGTTCCATTCGCTGAAGTAAAGACCTCAAACGTGATCAGCTTTGTCAAGGATCACGTCATATACCGCTTCGGCCTTCCACGGAGGATCATCCACGATAATGGTCCACAGTTTGTGAGTCATGCTTTCTACCAATTTTGTGACAAAACTGAATCCAGAATGTGGCCTCGACTGCCTACAACCTAGCAGCAAAGGGTCTGGCGGAATCATTCAACAAAACAATTATAAAGCTACTTAAGAAGTTTGTGTCATCCAATAAGCGCAACTGGAATGAGAAGTTGGGTGAATGTCTCTGGGCCTATCGCACAATGATCCGAACACCTACTAGCAGTACGCTATTATCCTTGGTTTACGGAAGTGAAGCGGTCCTCCCACTCGAGATCCAAATTCCATTATTTCGAGTGGCTCTTTTCAAACGATTGGCCGTTGACGACAATCACCGCCGACGGCTACAAGAGTTAGAAGCACTCGACGAGAAACCTATCATAGCTCAACAACGCATTGATATGTACCAAGCGTGCCTCTCAGAGCCTTCAACAAATGGGTCAAGGAGAGAACTTACCAAGTGGATGACCTCGTCTTGACAATAAAAGGTCGATGGTTATGACCCGCAAGACGACTGATAAATTCTAACCTAAATGGGAATGCCCATTCATCGTGGTGTCTGTGTTCTCCAACGGTTCTTATCGGCTCGTAAAATCCAATGACGACTTGCTCATGATGCCTATCAATGACAAGTTCCTCAAAAAGTACTATGTCTAAGCTAGGCTTGTACTCCCCTTATTATCAGCAGGACAATCAAGATATATGTTATTTTCCCCATCAAGTGCCTACGCACATCACATACCATCTTTCCACAAAATAAAATCTATTATCTGTATTCAGGAATCCTGATTACGCAACAGACATTGGACTTTCAAAAGCTCCTTAGCGAAGCCACCTTCAGGTCTATCTACACTTTCGGGTAGACCACTCATAATCAGTTTCCTTGGACATTATTTCACGTCCACATTACCTCTGAACTACTGTCCTAACCATTCTTCCCAATTGGGTTTGCCATGTCCATATTATCTCTGAGCAAACCTATTTGTATAACTATCGATTATCATGTCCATAATACCTCTGATGTTGGTCTTTATCTAAACTTATCATCCGTACATAAAGTACGCCAGCGGCACTTTGGTCCATAAAACCTGCCACGTCCATATCATCTATGGTAGGGCTTGTCTCAAATCTATTACTTGCACCCAAATGCGCAATAAGTAATAGATCAATAAGTAATAGATCCACCAAAGATTCTCCAGTGGGACGTCCTTGACAACTGCGGTGTTGTACTATGTCCATATTATCTCTAGTATAAAATTTAAGGTTCTCACACATAATCTCAATAAAAGGGAAGCTTTTTATTTCTTTTGAATAAGAAAAAAAAGCAAACTACATTCAAGGGACTACTAATGCCCCAACCACAAAATCAAGACAAAAATATAGTTTTGAAAAGTTAAACAAATACTACTAGTGCCCCTGGTCTGAGCACAACTCTTCTATTCGCCCACGAAGTCGGGCGATATGGTTATCTAAGCGCGTCTTGGCCCGTCGCTCATCTTCTAAAGCAAAGGCTTCAGGATCTTTATAGCGGGCATATGACTCATGCTTGTCCTCCAGCTTCTACACCATGACCTCAATATCAGCTGTGTTTTGTGCCACATTGCTCGCCTCGGCTCGGATGGCCTCCTCCTCTCGTTGGGCCTCTCGGAGACTATTCCCCAGCATGTCGAGCTTGACCTAGAGTTTTCTGATTTCTTTAGTAACCTCAGTCACTTTCTGGTTCAAGTCCTTCTGCCTAGATAGGCAACCCTCTCAGAGATCCCCCATCTTGTCGCACCTCTCCTACAAACCCTAGAAGTTATGCTGCAAGCCCTCATTGGATGAAGCATAATATGCCTTCTCCTCCTCGAAAGACTTCGAAAAATTACCATACTTATGGGATATCAGCTTTTCCATGTTCGCATGTTGGTACTGCTTCAACTCCGTCAGGCATTGATCCACTTCGATCATCTTCTGATCTAGGAAGTCGGCCATTTTTTCAAAACCGGAGAGGGCCCTCAGAGATTTGACCTGACCGTCAGCAAAGTGCCTAGCCCAGACGAAGGATCTGTTCCGCTCCAACACGCTCTGGACCCCCTACTTCATAAACTTATAAAACTCTGAAGGGAGAGCCTGATGGTTTCATCGATCTCCTCTAGCATAGCCGGGGACAAAGGTGGCACGACAGAAGAAGTATCCACGGGCACAATAGGTTGCACGATGACCCCGAACCATTTAAGAGGTTAAGGAGTAGCAGAAGAGCGACCAGCGGTCCTGCTTGCTGCCAAGTCTTTCAAGGTCGTACAGATTGTCTGCACATCCAGCAACTTGGCAGTAGACATCTGAGTAGCACTATGACCAGGAACATGGGTACCAGGGCATCCCATGACGTCTACACTCGCTTGTATGCCAATGTCAGATTGTATCATGCAACCTCGGAGGACGACCCAGTAGCCGCATTTCCGAGAACATCAGAGGTGGCCTTATTGGAACTGCTCGCTCTAGGGTTCAAAGAGGCCACAATAACAGAATGCCCAGCAGCAACCGTGGATGGGGCAGCCACTGCACGAGAGGGATTTGCAGCAGGCCCCGCGAGGCATTCTTCACCCCCAAAGGAGCAGGGGAGAGACTCAGACCTCTTCCGAACAATCTCGCCATCTCCTTCTTCCTCTATACCTTCCTCAATAGCCACATCCACCGTTTCCAAGGGAGAGGAAGGGTCGGTAAAGCCAGAAAAACCAATAATTAACTTCACCCAGAGAATTGAGAGCTGAAGCCAGAAAATCTTATCCCTTATGAAGTTGCGAAATGACATACCAGAGGGAGGCGACGGAGGTTGCGGCTCGTCCCGGATTGTCATAGCCTTCCCTATGGCGTCCAGGTCATCTACGGATATGTGCTCCAAAGGGGTATAAGGCTCCACTAAGGCCGCATCCAAACCCGGAGCTCCCGAAGCCTCAGGTACAGGTTCAACATCAGACTCGGGAGAGGTGGTCTCCTCTTCCTTCTCGGCGTAAGAGACTACCGAAGCAGCTGCATGCTGGGATGGTCCCTCTTCATTGGTGTCTGCACATTGTCAAACAGACCAGAAGAAATATATTTATAGAGAGGACTAGGAAGAATCAAACTGAGAGGTTCTACGGGTACCGCCATCGCATCTAGAGGAGGTTCTGTTTAAAAGTCGCTAATGCAATGTGTCCTACCTCCTCGCTCACGGTTTCCTTCGCAAGGGACTTCAACTTTGCCGCAAGTCCCGTCTCTGGTACTACCTCAGTCCTCGCCTTCTTGGAATAACGAGCCTGATGGGTCTCGACCTTTGATTTGTACTTAGCAGGCAGAGGATCATCAGAAGAAGACATTTCTACTTCCCCGGTCGACGGGTCCAGCTCCACGATAAATGGTCTGGCAACTCCCTTACTTTTCTTAGGCGTCCTACACGCCCTTGCTTCCGGAGGCATCAACATGGTGCCTTCGATAAAACTTCTCTCTGGGTCAAGGTCAGCCGGCGGGGCATTGCTCGTGCAATAATACTTCGTCGCTGTGCAAAGCATTCTGGGCATGACGCCGGTCGTTGGCAACTGAAACCGGGCTTGAGTTCAATTGGCACTATAGTAACTCCATGCTCGGCTCCATCAAGTAAGTTGCCGTTGTATCCAAGGGACGCACTCAGGTGACCCAACAAGAGCTAAGTATAGCCAAACTGACAAGCGAACCGGCTAGACATATAAGGCTCCACAAAAATAGCAGCTCGATTCTGGTACGGTAAATAAGAGGGACGAATGGCTTGAAACCAGCGTGTCACTACCACATTTTCTAGGAAAGGATATTTTAGTCATTTGGTAATTAATTAAATATGGTGCATGTTAAATATTTATTTATTGTATTAATTATTTATTGTTAGCATGCTAGATTTATTTTTGGACTTGTGTTAGTGGACCTAACTAGTTAGTTTAGATCCATGGACTAGTTAGTTTAGATCCATGGACCAACATTTAATTCTAGTTAGAATTGAGCCCAATAATTAGAAGCCCAATCATTAGGAAGATGATTAATTATGTTAAACCCATTAAACTAGAACCTTTCCTCCTTAATTAATTTCTTCATGAGAGGCCCCAAGGGGTATTTTAGACTTTACATAGTAGCTTGAGGGAGGGGGCAAGAGAGGCCTATATAAAGGGGATGAAAACTTTCTCTCTCTTTATTTTTCATTCCAAATCTAGATGTAGAATTCCCCTCAACCAAATTTTATCAAATCCCTACCAAATTCCTCCCTAATTCCTTCCCAAATAATCATAAGAGGCTAGTAGAGCAAGGATCTAGAAGGAGGAAGCAAGAATCTACAAATTGAAGGCCAATTTCACCAATTTTGAAGGTTGTATTGGGAATCCATCTCCCAATAGGTACAATTCAGTTTTTTCTCTTGTATTAGGTTCTAAATCTGTGAATTAACCATAAAAAACTATCCCATATGCATAGGCTACCGATAGAAATTAAAATTAGGTTCATAGAGGCCTATGGAGAAAGTTATGGTACTTTTTGTGTCAATTTTGGGAAAATTCCAAGATTGACAGTTGTTGTGTTTGTCAATTGGTCATATAGATCAAATTGACATATATTTATGTGTTTGTGGCTAGTATCGTGTCCATAATTGGGTATGTGTAGGTCGTATATCAACAAATTGGTGATACGTGTTGATTTGTGGGTTTTTTCTCCGATACGGGGCTTTGTGCATGTCATATTTTGACACGGACATGTAGATATGTGTTTGACTCTTCGTAATATTCATAAATGATAATTTAGACTTGCTCGTGTCCTTCGGGGTATGTTTGGTTGTGTGATGGACTCGTATCGCAAGCGTATCATAGATCTAGTGTGATACGGGTGCGATGCACTTCACGTGTTTGTTGTATTTCATTTCTAGATTCAATTTCCTTTGTTCTTAGTTATTGGTAATATATGTATTCATATGTACATATATAAGTATTATATATATATATATATATATATATATATATATATATATATATATATATATATATATATATATATATGAGATACTATATCCATATCTATGTGTGTATGTTTATATCTATCTATATGTATATATTTGTGGTTGTGTATATATATAGATGAGAGAGGGTATATACCCTCTCTCATCTATATATATACACAACCACAAATATATACATATAGATAGATATAAACATACACACATAGATATGGATATAGTATCTCATATATATATATATATATATATATATATATATATATATATATATATATATATATATGAGATACTATATCCATATCTATATATATATATATAGGTGTATATATGTATGTGTATAGTTGTGTGTGAGTGGAGAAGTTGCATATATATGTATATAGATAGTGTATTGATATATATACATAGGTTTATATATATATATATATATATATATATATATATATATATATATATAGGTGTTTGTGGTCGTGTGAGAGTGAGTTGAGCATATAGTTATATATATATGTATGCATATAGATGCATGTTCTAGTATATGTAGTGTTGAGTGTGGTGAGGGGAAGAGCAACAGCAGCATAGCAGGAAGAGCAACAGCAGCATAGCAGGACTAACAACAGCAACATAGCAGGAACAACAACAGCCGAGCAACAGCAGCGGGTGCAAGCCAGAGCAGCAGTAGCGGGTTCGAGGGGGGGGGGAGACTAGCTAGGTGAGTTGGTAAATTGATAAGTAAGCTTCTTTAGTATTTTAGTTAAATAGTTAGTTTAACTAGTAATAGTTATTGTCAGTTAACTTGTTATTTAGTTATCAAGTTAGTTATATCTAGTTAGCTAGTTATCTATTGTTATGTGTATCTCTAATATATATATATGTATGTATGTATATATGTGTATATGTATTAGTAGTTAGTGTTTAGTTGGCAGTTAGTATTTATACTCCTATTAGTACATACTAGTAGTTATATTGGATTGATACACACATGTATAGCTAGAGGGGTAGTTAATATATACTAGAATTCACATTACCTTGAGATACCAAGGTAAATGTTAAGGTATCGGATTGATACTCGAGGTATGGAGTTTGGGTATCAAGATGGGGGTTTAGTAGTGCGATACCGAGTTGGTTCAAAACCAAGGTATCCATCTAGTAATTGAAATTAGGATTAGTATATTTAATATGGTATGGATATGCTTATATGCTATTTCATATTTTTGTTTGCGTATCTTGAGATACGGTATCCTAGTATTTTAGATTTAGCATTGTTTGGTCTAGTTTCATAGTGTATGAACCCAATATCATTGAGATAGACTCATGCAACCTAGAAATAGGTAGTTTGACCAAGTTTGACCAATTTGACTTAGAGTTGACCCAGTTTGACTGTTTTGCCTTAGAAATGGTTTTACGACCTAGAAGTTGACTAGTTTAACTTACTTTCATTCTGAAACCTTGTATTGATGTTGTATTCCCTATCTAGGTCTTCTAGGTACCGTATCAGACATCTGTGAGACTATTTATCGGACTTCAGGCGAGTACATTCTCTGATAGTTTCTCATTTATGATATCCTCTATGTTCATTATATCTAGTATAAATATCCTTAATTTTTTGATACGATGGTTACACGGATTGGTATATCCGTATCTCGTCATGAGATGTTATTCCTTGGTATATGGTGTATCTTGTGCAAGCCTTGTTTTATTGTTCTTCTTATACATGTATAGACACAGATTCTCGGAGAAATTTGCTACCTACTTAGAGAATCACGTGCCTTAGCGTACCATGGTTGGATCCACTATACCAGTTGGGGGTGGAGAGTATTTTAGTGTAGATATGTGATCATCCCTTCTTGTGCATGTCTTGTTTCCTGTGAGTATTGGTCATACATCGTACGTATGACTAGCCAGGCCTTTATTCCTGTGCAAGTTTCTTGTGCAAATTCCCAAGCCGATCACATGTTAAACCTAGTACTCACTCACTTATTCATTAGTATTCTTGTTCATTGTCATATTATTCATTCTTGTATTTATTTCTAGTATTTCCTTTATTGTGTATCTCTTGTACATATATATGGCATCTTGTATATTCACATCTATTTTCTGCTACATAGTTTATATCATTGATTAGAACTGCTGTTAGATATATACTTTGCTCCATTCCTGACTAGAAAATATTTTTTAGGAGATCTGGGAGATTAGTGTCCGACATACTATGGACTTCGACCTATAGATGGTGCAGACTTGGACCCACTAGTTCTGGAGTGATTACCGAAAGGTTTATCCGGATCACTAGTTTTTCATAGTTAGTTTCTTTAGCATTTTGGTACCGGATTTGTTTACAGCATATAGTATGAGATTGGCTATTGTTTCTATTGTTGTTAATATATATTTTGAATGTATAGTTAGACTTCCTTCATATCTTCTCGTGCTTTTAGAATTGTGATTGAGTTTTGTGTTAAGATATTGTTGGCAGATTTTATATTATTGTGAGATATTTAGATAGTATAGTTGACCAAGACAACGTTCTACTGCCGATGCAGCGGCGTAGGCTGGGCGTTATTTCCGACTTACATCCCTACACCGGGTGCAGGTTGTCACGCCTCGATCTCCCACAGGCTAAATCGGCCATTCCCGCTAGGCGAGAATCATCGCACCAGAGCCCCCGCGTAACGATCACTTTGTGACCCATCCGGGCATGATGCCGTACGAGCGTGAGTCACGCCCGTGCAAGACCGTGGTTCATTGGCTGACGGTAAGAGTTCTAAGCCGCAGAGTCACACAGATTGTCCGAGTGCAGCAGAGTCATGAATGCATAGGCGATCGGTAACAAGTTCACTGAGTCGACAATATAGCGGAAGCATTGAATAACACAAGTTAAAGTAAAGCAACTCTTTATTGATATAAACATGTGTTACAGGCGGCGTATAGCCGAGATTACAAGTCGCTTAAAACTCTCTCTCTGAAACAGTAAAAGCGTGCCAAGTGGCTACAATAGTGGAATGATTGTACAGGCGATGTTTAGGCTATGTTCCAATATTACGTCTTCTATATGTGCTTCTGTTCCGGACGCAGTGCTCCAAGGCTTCAGAGGGAACTCCTGGCCTTAGTACGCACGAAGGAGGCATCCGCACCGAACGAGGTTCTCCCGTACCCTGCAAACGATCTGGTGGATTATCAGTACATTGAATGCACTGGTGGGGAGGCTACTCGCTGGCTCGACAAAACCAAACACGTAATACAGGTTTCGTGCACCAACTATTATGTTATCTTTCTAGTTGCCTTAAGATCAGTTTCATGCAAAGATTGAATAGCCTAACTCGTGTGGCAGTACGCAGTACGACATGAGAGGAAATACGACGAGACTTACCACTTACCATTTTACCTTCCCTGTCCAAGGCAAACATTGTTAATTTGAGCACGGGCAAGTATAAACATTCAGGAGGCATAGCATATGCAAACACAAGAGTCCTTATAACATAATCGTTCAGGTGTTTAGTTGTTCTTTTGATGCGATGCAATGAATCACACACGGATAGCCGCTAAGCAAGGATGACTTATCTATATGAACATGAGTCACTGGCATAGCCATTAAGGACCGTTTTGTAGTCTCAAGGTCGAGGATAAAGTGCAAGCAATATAAACGATGGACATTGTACTTATCCCTCCGATACAGACGACTACCATTATTGTAGTCTCATGGTCGAGGATGAAGTGCAAGCAATAGAAACGATGGGCATTGCACTTATCCCACCGAAACAGACCACTACCAGAAGTTTCGTCTAGACCGGGTCGGCCCCAGTGACCGCCCATGGAACGAGATCCAAAGATCACCTTTTATAAGTTGTCCGCAACATGCAGGTCAGGGTCTCAGGTCACGTACAGGAATAAGTTCGAGGCAGTATGTGTATATATTGAACAAGTTCGATATGGAACGAGTTTGAGGCAGGATATATACAGAACTTGTTGAGGCAGGATTGTTTACAATAGTGTATTGATTTCCAAGCCAGTTTGATTCAGTAGTTTGCTCCTCGAGCTGTGATTTAGGGATTCATTCATTCATGGTACAAATTCCCTGGTTTGGGAATTGCCTTGGTGACCTAACGGTCCCGGATACTTGCAGGTTCATTCTTGCACGGGATGATTACTTAGTAGTCTTTCGGGTTTGGATGAAAATAAGGCAACATACAAGCAGACAAGCATGCATTTGTGTAAACATAAGCATTCACGTTAGCTCGGGCCCGAAGGTAAGCCGAGAGGCAAAACCGTAAGGGACTTTAGCATGCGAGGGTCTGAATATATGCCATATTTTATTTCCATGTTCTAGCACAAGCAATACAAGTTGGGATTATTCCCTTAGCTAGGTGTGTTGTATTCTTATTAGCATGTAGGGTTGATTCACCTAGCGACTAGCATGTATCGTTCTATATTTTATGTGTACTGGCTAAGCAAAGACAAGTTCACCGTAGCCACCCACCTTAGCGATGATTCACCTCGGTCGAGCGATACGTCAAGCGAGCCTCTGAAAGCCTAAGCCAAATTCCTGTAGGGACAAGTCTGGGTATCCTTTGCCTCAAACGAGTATTCTCGCCTGAGCAAAGCATGTCGGAACATTGCAATATTGCCGTTTGAATCGGCAGTCCGCTTGAGCGGAATAGGGTGTTACACGGGTTATGACATATTTTTAGTGGTGGCCTATACAGGTCAAGTTTCGCAAGTTATGCGATATTGTGGTAGTGCGACGACTTAGTTGTACTATTGCGAGCCTGTGAAGGATATAGGATATAGGATATAAGATATTAGGATGAGAGGATACTCAATCACAAATTTCTTGAGAGATTCCTGGGACGACCCTTGAGAATCTTATTACAATTTCCATTTCAAATCTTTTTCCTTGTTTCCGTCCGCTCTCACTTGTTGTTATTGAATTTGATTCTTGGTGATCGGTTGTTGAATTTAATTCATGGTGTCGTTGTTGAGTTTAATTTCATATTGAGATAAATATTACGGACTAAAATATGGTATAATCTGATGACATATATTGATGAGGACAGTGAGAAAGGTAAAACATCTGCTTTGGTTATGGAGCCTAGAGTTTATCGCAACCATATTAGTTGGCATAGCAGAAATATAGGAACCTGACTTCCGATGTACATATCTTAGTTATGAAATTTAGAATTTCTCGCAACTATACTAGTCGACACAACGAGGATTCTAAATGACATGATTATAGAGGTGCATACCTAAGTTATGAATCTATCGTTTATCGCAGTTATGCTTACTGGCGTGGCGATGATTCTGAGTGTCATAATTTCAGAAAGAAGTGTATGGTTATCCGATTGTATCTTAAATTGGTTCTTAAAGTATCATCTCAATACTTTTTCACTCATGTTATTATAGGACTTTGTTCCATCATTCTTTTAGCTTAGCAGTAGAGATACCTTTAGTTCTTTAGTCCAGTTCCTTATAAAGTTTTATTCTATTAGGGTCCTTGTTAGTATGATAATTGGTGACTTGCAATTAGGTCTGTGTCTTGAGTATCACCATTGACTGTTGGGAGTGTGGCTTGTGAGTCTGTAAGTGGTTCTTGGTTGAGCATGTGAGTAATAGGCATCAATTTAAAGATAACCCATAGCGTAGTACCTTGTAGCAATAGTTCTATGATAGGTGTCATTATAGATAGTATGGGTACTAATGGTAGAAGGGAGAGTAAAGGGTATCAGTAGTGGTTCCATGAGTTAGTATTAGAGTCAGCATGCCAGTTCTGGATAGTCATGAATTCATGTAGTTGGGTGATCCATGTAAACAATTAAGTATCAAGGAAATTGTGTTGGAAATCAATGGAGCATGATATTCAATTGGGTGGTTGATACTCAGGGGGTGTCAAGAGTAAGAAAATGTATATGCATAAAGGGTATTAGTGAGTGTGCCATATTAGAGTGGTACCAATAGGTATAGAGAGAGTATGTGAATAAGAATGTATTGTACTAAAGTAATAAGACTTGTATTATAGGTAAAAGTAGAGCATTGATGTGAGTAGATAGGAGTGTACCAGTATATGACTAGAGATGATATATCACCTGATATTAAGGCTAGTGATGTGTTGGAAGCAATAGGTGGAAGAGTATCTAGAAATTGTGTGCATGATGCACAGTAGGTGATGAGTTTCGGTGTGAGTTCATGAGTATCAGAAAGTGGAAGCTTGACTGTTAATAGTATGTCATGGGTTAAGAATATTGATATTGGTCATGGAAGATATGTAGTGTATCACTAATTAGTGTATCAGTCTGTAAAAGGTTTAAAGGGAGATACATATACATCAATAGAGATATGGAACCATGTGCCTGCCTTTAAGAGTGAAGTGAAACATATGTATTATAGAAGTTAATAACTAGTGCCTTTGATGCAAGTGATCATGATTTCTAGTGAGTGCGATGAGGTGATCTAATGATAAGCTGGTGTCCTAGAATATTAAGGGCATATGTGGTATAGTTAGGAAGCTAGTGTTGCTATATCAAGATTGCTAGTATTTCTATATAAGGGATTAGTTGAGTAATGTGCTAGTAACAGTAAGCACCTTGTGAGATAATTGGATTGGTGTACAGTTAATGGATAGAAAAGCATATGGAAGTAATAGTACAAGTGATCCAAGCAGTAGAGGAGAGAGACAATATATATATATATATATATATATATATATATATATATATATATATATATATATATATATATATATATATAGGAGTAAGTTTAGTAGGTATAGTACCTTGCTAATTTTTAGTATAGAGGTCGTATGTATCAGAGAATAATATGAGGGGTATAAGGATACTAGTGAGATGTCATGGTATTGTAATGGCTAGAAGAAAATTATGTATGTATTGTGATACTAATGTATATGTAAGAACCTTAGGATGATTAACAAATGTTAGAGAATGAGTTGCACCAAGTATCAGATAGAAAGAATACCCTAGTAACAAGAGTAGGAGTACCTCAAGTATTATAAAATTTTAGGCACAAGCATTTTAATAACTAATATAATAATATAGAGGAGAGACACGAGTAAATTGGTATGAGGATGTCATCTAAAAATACATCTGAGAACTGGTGCCTTATGTAGACAGTAACAAGATTTGAGAAGGCATCCTATTGGGAGTATTCAAGTTGGACAAGGGTGTGCTAATAAAATACATGATTGAAAAAGTATACAAGTTTTTCTTGCAAGAGAATGGTTGAGGAATTTTGGTGATTATAAGAATTAAAACAGATCAAGGGGGTAGTATCCTAGGTAGCAAGTGCCTGTGAGTTAAGTATGCCCATGACCTAGAATTATAGTATATCACTAGTATTTGGTAACCCTCAGTATTAAAAATATCTTGACTAGGTTGATGATTAGTGAATGCCTAGTGTGTGATGGAATAGGCCATAGGTGGCATAGCAGATTATCCCATACCAGTAGAGGGAGACACCCCAGCAAGGCAAAGACTGAAATTCATGATAGTTAGAGACTATATCCAAGTATGATTTCTCTTTCAGTAGAATGTAGGATTGTATGTTATATGATAGGACTATTTTAGACTGTGATTGATGGAGGTTTGACCATAGTAAAATTTGTGTTAATAGGTTGTGACTGGCCAAAGAGAGAGGGGTGAGAGTTTTAATTTCGAGGACGAAATTCTGCTAAGGTGGGTAGACTTGTCACTACCATATTTTTTAGGAAAGGATATTTTAGTCATTTGGTATTAATTAAATATGGTGCATATTGAATATTTATTTATTGTATTATTTATTTATTGTTAGTATGTTAGAATTATTTTTGGACTTGTGTTAGTGGACCTAACTAGTTAGTTTAGATCCATGGACCAACATTTAATTCTAGTTAGAATTGAGCCCAATAATTAGAAGCCCAATCATTAGGAAGATGATTAATTATGTTAAACCCATTAGACTAGAACCTTCCCTCCTTAATTAATTTTTTCATTAGAGGCCCCAAGGGGTATTTTAGACTTTATATAGTAGCTTGAGGGAGGGGCCAAGAGAGGCCTATATAAAGGGGATGAAAACTTTCTCTCTTTATTTTTTATTCTAAATCTAGATCGAGAATCTCTCAACCAAATTCCATCAAATCCCTACCAAATTCCTTCCCAAATAATCATAGGAGGCTAGTAGAGCAAGGATCTAGAAGGAGGAAGCAAGGATCTACAAGTTGAAGGCTAATTTCACCAATTTTGAAGGTTGTATTGGAAATCCATCTCCCAATAGGTATTCAGTTTTCCCTCTTGTATTAGGTTCTAAATTTGTGAATTAACCATAAGGAACTACCCCATATGCATAGGCTACCCAAAGGAATTGGAATTAGGTTCATATGAGGCATATGGAAAAAGTTATGGTACTTTTTGTGTCAATTTTGGGAGAATTCCGAGATTGACACTTATTGTGTTTGTCAATTGGTCATATATATCAAATTGACATATGTTTATGTATTTGTGGCTAGTGTCGTATCCACAATTGGGTACATATATGTCGTATCCCAACAAATTGGTGATACATGTTAATTTGGGAGTTTTCCCTCCGATACGGAGCTTTGTGCATGTCATATTTTGACACTGACACGTAGATATGTGTTTGACTCTTCGTATTGTTCATAAATGATAATTTAGACTTCCCCATGTCCTTCGGGGTACGTTTGGTTGTGTGGTGGACTCGTTTCGCAAGCGTATCATAGATCTAGTGTGATACGGGTGCGATGCACTCTACGTGTTTATTGTATTTCATTTCTAGATTCAATTTCCTTTGTTCTTAGTTATTGGTAATATATGTATTCATATGTATATGTATAAGTATTATGTATATGTATATAGATATTTCTATATATGTATGTATATATGTATATAGATATATAAAACTATTGAATATATATATCTATGTATCTACTTGTGTTGTTCACATGATATATATATATATATATATATATATATATATATATATATATATATATATATGTTTGTGGTCGTGTGAGAGTGAGTTGAGCATATAGTTATATATATATATATATGCATATAGATGCATGTTCTAGTATGTGTAGTGTTGAGTGTGGTGAGGGGAAGAGCAACAACAACATAGCAGGAAGAGCAACAGCAGCATAGCAGGAACGACAACAGCAACATAGAAGGAAGAGCAACCACAACATAGCAGGAACAACAGCATAGCAGGAACAACAACAGCCGAGCAGTAGCAATGGGTGCAAGCCAGAGCAGCAACAGTGGGTTCGAATGGGGGGAGGACTAACTAGGTAAGTTGGTAAATTGATAAGTTAGCTGTCACGCCCCAATCTCCCGCAGACAAATCGGCCATTCCCGCTAGGCGAGAATCACCGCGCCAGCGCTCCCGCGGAACGATCGCTTTGACCCATCCGGGCGTGATGCCGCACGAGCGTTAGCCGCGCCCGTGCAAGGCCGTGGTTCATTGGCTGGCGGTAAGAGTTCTAAGCCACAGAGTCGCACAGATTGTCCGAGTGCAGCAGAATCATGAACGCATAGGCGATCGGTAACAGGTTCACTGAGTCGACAATATAGCGAAAGCATAAAAACACAAGTTGAAGTAAAGCAAGCTCTTTTATTGATTAAACATGTGTTACAGGCAGCGTATAGTCGAGATTACAAGTCGCTCAAGCCTCTCTCTCTGAAATAGTAAAAGCGTGCCAAGTGGCTACAATTGTGGAATGATTATACAGGCGATGGTCAGGCGACGCTCCAACATTATGTCTTGTATATGTGCTTCAGTCCCGGACGCACCGTTGCAAGGCTTCAGAGGAAACTCCTGGCCTTAGCACGCACGTTGGAAGCATCCGCACCGAACGAGGTTCTCCCGCACCCTGCATACAAACTGGTGGATTATCAGTACATTGAATGCACTGGTGGGGAAGCTACTCGCCCCCTCGACAAATCCAAACACGTAATACAGGTTCCGTGCACAACTATTAAGTTGTCTTTCTAGTTGCCTTAGGATCAGTTTCATGCAAACATTGAATAGCCTAACGTGTCGGGCAGTACGCAGTGCGATGTTAGAGGAAATACGGCGAGACTTACCAACTTACCATTTTTTCTTCCCTGTCCAAGGCAAACATTGTTAATTTAAGCAGGAGCATGTATAAGCATTCAGGAGGCATAACATATGCAAACACGAGTACTTATTTCAAGATCGTTCAGGTGTTCAGTTAATTATTTCATGCGATACAATATCTCGTACGCGGATAGCCGCTAAGCGAGGATGACTTGTTATCTTTTGTTTGTTTTTACCAGCAAGCATGCACAAGTTAAGTACAAGGCGATCACTGGCGTATGCCATAATGGACGGTATAGTCTTTGACGAGATGGTTTGCAACAAAGAACAAGAGGCACTGCAAGCCATTCCGCCGAACAAGAGACTATTTAGTCTAGACGAGAATGCTTTGCAACAAAGTACAAGAGGCGCTGCAAGCCATTCCGCCTAACAAGAGACTAAGAACAATATGTCTCGCCCGGACCGGGTCGATGCCAGTGCCCCAGCATCGTCCGCGAGGCCGTTACCCTGTGCACTGGTTGTCCATGATCGAACGGGGCCTTGGTTGGGGCAACAAGAGTACAAGACAAGAGGCAAGCTATTTGAGGCAACAATAGTACAAGACAAGATGCATTACCTGTTTCGTTGTTCAGTGACTGTCTTTTGCCTTGATGCAATTCTCCTGGGGCGGAGATTGCCTTGGTGACCTAGCGGTCCCGTATACTTGCAGGTTCGTTCAGGCACGGAACGACTACTTAGTAGTCTTCCGGGGTTTGGATGAAAATACGGTAACATTCAAGCAGACAAGCATGCGTTTCTAAGGAACATAAGCAACACGTTTGCTCGGGCCCGAAGGTAAGCCGAGAGATGAAACCGTTAAGGGACTTAGCATGCGAGGGTCTGAATATAAGCAGTATTTCATTTCCATGTTCTAGCAAGCAATACAAGTTGGGATTATTCCCTTAGCTAGGTGCATTGGATTTATTAGCATGCAGGGGGTGATTCACCTAGCGACTAGCATGAAAAATCTAGATTTTATGTGTGTTGGCTAAGCAAAGACAAGTTCACCGTAGCCACCCACCTTAGCGATAATTCGCCTCGGTAGAGCGATACGTCTGAGCGAGCCTCTGAAAGCCTAAGTTGATTTCCTGTAGGGACAAGTCTGGATATCCTTTGCTTCTCATTTGAGGCAGAGCGGGTCGGGACAGCTGCACTATTGCCGTTTGAGATGGCAGTCCGCTTGAGCGAAACAGGGTGTTACATTAGCTTCTTTAGTATTTTAGTTAAATAGTTAGTTTAGCTAGTAATAGTTATTGTCAGTTAACAAGTTATTTAGTTATCAAGTTAGTTATATCTAGTTAGCTAGTTATCTATTGTTATGTGTATCTCTAGTTATATATGTATGTATGTATATATGTATTAGTAGTTAGTGTTTAGTTGGTAGTTAGTATTTATATTCCTATTAGCACATACTAGTAGTTATATTGGATTGACACACACATGTATAGCTAGAGGGGTAGTTAATATATACTAGAATTCACATTACCTTGAGATACCAAGGTAAATGTTAAGTATCGGATTGATACTCGAGGTATGGAGTTTGGGTATCAAGATGGGGGTTTAGTAGTGCGATACCGAGTTGGTTCAAAACCAAGGTATCCATCTAGTAATTGAAATTAGGATTAGTATATTTAATATGGTATGGATATGCATATATGCTATTTTATATTTTTGTTTGCGTATCTTGAGATACAATATCCTAGTATTTTAGATTTAGCATTGTTTGATCTAGTTTCATAGTGTATGAACCCAATATCATTGAGATAGACTCATGCAACCTAAAAATAGGTAGCTTGACCAAATTTGACTAGTTTGACTTAGAGTTGACCTAGTTTGACTGTTTTGACTTAGAAATTGCTTTACGACCTAGAAGTTGACTAGTTTAACTTACTTTCGTTCCGAAACCTTGTATTGATGTTGTATTCCCTATCTAGGTCTTCTAGGCACCGTATCAAACATCTGTAAGACTATTCACCGGACTTCAGGCAAGTATATTCTCTGATAGTTTCTTATTTATGATATCCTCTATTTTTATTGTATCTAGTGTAGATATCCTTGATTTCTTGATATGATGGTTACATGGATTGGTATATCCGGATCTCGTCATGAGATGTTATTCCTTGGTATATGGTGTATCTTATGTAAGCCTTGTTTCATTGTTCTTCTTGTATATGTACAGACACTGATTCTCGGGGAGACTTGCTACCTTCTTAGAGAATCCCGTGCCATAGCGTACCATGGTTGGATCCACTATACCAGTCGGGGGTGGAGAGTATTTTAGTATAAATATGTGATCATATCCTTCTTGTGCATGTCTTATTTCTTGTGAGTGTTGGTCATACACCGCACGTATGACTAGCTAGGCCCTTATTCCTCTGCAAGTTTTTTGTGCAAATTCCCAAGCCGATCACATGTTAAAACTAGTACTCACTCACTTAGTCATTAGTATTCTTGTTCATTGTAATATTGTTCATTCTTGTATTTATTTCCAGTATTTCCTTTATTGCGTATCTCTTGTACATATATTTGGCATCTTGTATATTCACATCTATTTACTACTACATAGTTTATATCATTGATTAGAACTGCTGTTACAGATATACTTCGATTAATTCCTGACTGAAAAACATTTTTCAGAGGATCCGGGAGATTAGTGTCCGACATACTATGGACTTTGACCTATAGATGGTGCAGACTTGGAGCCACTAGTTCTGGAGTGATTGTCGGGAGGTTTATCCGGATCACTAGTTTTTCATAGTTAGTTTCTTTATTATTTTAGTACCAGATTTATTTTCGGCATATAGTATGAGATTGGATATTGTTTCTATTGTTGTTAATATATATTTTGAATGTATAGTTAGACTTCCTTTATATCTTCTCGTGCTTTTAAAATTATGATTGAGTTTTGTTTTGAGATATTGTTGGCAGATTTTATATTATTGTGAGATATTTAGATAGTATAGTTGACCATGACAGCGTTCTACCGCCAATGCTGCCGCGTAGGCTGGGCGTTGTTCCCGATTTGCATCCCTACATCGGGTGCGGGTCATGACACAGTGGAAGAGCTTCTCAAACAAATCCTGGGTCTTTACCCGTCATCTTGGTGGACAATATTTCTCTCATCATTAGAGAACTCAGGCTTGGTTGTAAAAAAAGTCTAGTTTGTCATAAATGCAAGCTCTTTCCTACCAACGGGGACCGTGTCATATTTTTACTTCATTACAAGATTCCCGCGGATCTGGGCATCGTCAGCCACCATGTTCTTATCAGTCCCAGGGTTCATCAGGGACCCATGATGCATGATAAGCCAACCTATCAGTTAATGGTAAGGGTGCTTGACCCTGTTCAAATGTCCCTTGCCAGGATGGTCCTCCACCTTCTCAGTAAAGTTACGGAGACCCTGATGGATGCAGCATACCATGTTCGATAGAAGGGCCAGCTTATGCCTGAAAGCTAACTTCACGGACGGAAGGATGAGGGCACGAATGATCCTCTCTAATGTACCAGACCTGCCCGGGACTACACAGTTGCGCAACCAGAGCATCAAGTATGCCGACAATACGGCCTTAGCGGATAACCTGTGGGCATCCATATAGAAATAGCTAAGTTCCTCTTCGAGGTTACTCGGCTCGTCAACAGGTTCGTCCTCTTCCTCCGAGGAGCCCTCAACGCCTTCATCCTCAGCAGCAGCCAGTTCCTTCAGCGCCTGAATTAAATCAGCCACTTCTTGCTCGGATTGTGGCACCCGAACATGAACTCTGGTGGACTTCTTTGGCTCCGAAAAGAGGTGGCGGGTCCAAGTTGTGATATGAAGTGAAGACCCCTCAGAGGACTTCTTCTTCTTCGACATCTGTTGATAAATGCCATGGTGGCATAGCAATTCCTGGTACACCACCAGGATCTCCGGGTTCTCGACTTCTAATTCTTTGAGTTTTTTATTGTTCAGGGTATACTCTTCGTAGGGTTCTTCGCCCCAAGGGAGTTTGGAGATGATATGCATCTCATGCAAGGCCAGTCCCATCTCGCCGTAAGGTGTAGGTAAAGTCCCCATACGAAGGTTGTACAATTCTATCAGGGCTACAAAGAGGGGACGATTTATCACTAAACCATGACACGTACCCCTTACGACAAAAAATAAGTCGGCGGCCCTTAGCTACCGCTCGTATTTCGTCAAAATCCATAGGATTAAACGACACCAGGAGTGATTATAATGTGCCCAGCTAAGAGCCCATAGCTGTCCGGTAGGATATGTCCCCTTCTTGGCAACTTGATAAAGGAAGGTGCCCATCACATATATGCTATGGTTCGGTCCCAGTTTACTTTCGACACGACCGGACTTTAATCCAAGCAAGGAGTACGAGGGTGACTCCTTCGTGCTATAAAACTTCGCTTTGTTCTTGCCGGTCCTACACCGGACATTGCCAAGGAGGCCCCCCTGTGGCTCAGGGGTTAAGTTCCAGTCCATCGTCGTGGACCCACCATCACCTTCAGGTCTGACAAAGGCAAGTGACGTTCAAGAGAAGGAAATATCATCTTCGTCTCACAAAAGGTAAAAGACGAGCTCTCCCTGGTCTTCTACATCTCAGACTGAGAAGATTTCAGTGCATCCCCAAATAATAAGTACGACTTCTTAAATAACTGCTTCCCTGGCTTAACAGGAAGGAAGGCGTCTGTTCAGCGATCTTCTATTGACGTTCAGGTGGGATATCCTTGTCAGTCTGGGTCTTAACAGCTGCAATAAGGTCCCCGAGGTTCATGTTCAACGGAAGAAGACCATGACCGAGGACCAGGTCGCTAGAGGGTGCGGTGGGCAAAGTCACTACAAAAACCACAAAAAAGCTTGGTCAGAATCATTGAGAGGAGTATCAATGTTCCAAAGTGATATACTCATGCGGCATTGTCACTCATGCGGTCGAGCCAACCCATGCGACTGAGTCACCCATGCGTCAGGATTGTTTATTCGGCTGGGTTGCCCATGCGGCTGGGGTACCAATGCGACAGTGAGAAGTTGGTGCATAGAATCATCCATGCGTCCAACTGTGCATATGTATCTCTGTGTTCAGAACTCCACTTCGTCTTCCCCAAATGACCTACCCTTAATCGACGGCTTAACGTCGTCGAGAAACAAAGAAGGGTTAGCCTCGGCAGTGCGACCCTTCCCCTTGGTCTTGTCCTTTCCCTTCAGGGCCTTCTTGGCAGCAGTGGTGGATAAGGAAGCTTTGGAAGCCATGGCAGTAATAAAGAAGAAGAGAATAAAGTTTGAGAGACTTGAGGGTTTGTAAAAGACTTCTCTCTCTCCTCAGACCCCCTTATATAAGCCAAGATATGCGTCTTGGAATAATAATGGCGGCTGATCGAATTCTGATCCGCCTCAATCCACGTAGCGGCAAGAGATGACGACGATTCCTCGTTTGTTGTGCAACTTTATGTAAAACCCCTCAATTTTTAATTTAAATTTTATTTCTAGGAAATTATTTTGTTAAATATTTTTGCTAAGTTTGATAAATAAAATTTCTTAAATTATTTAATCTATATAAATTTTTATATTATAGATAGTAATTTTTATATAAAATATCTTGAGTAAAATTATTTATTAAGTGTTACAAAGTTATGAATTTAGTTTATACATAACTAAATATTTTAGGGGTTCTATTTATATATGTATATTTAAATATATATTAGTTATTAAATAAAAGAAAATGAAAAGACTAAACCCAATACCCAATATCCAAAATCCTAAACCTGCTACCCCAGTTCAGCCGCGACCCCTCTGCTCACCAAAATCGTAACCCCCTTCTCTCCATATAACCTATACATCTAACCCTAAAGAATGAGGCTACCACCACCGTCGACCTCGACTTCCAGCGTCGTCGTCGACACAGGCTCCGACCGCAGCCACCCCGGCGGTCGCGACAGTAAGCATGTGGGCGCGTGTATTGGTGATAACGGCTGCAGCGGCAGCAATCCGGTGTCGACGTCCCCGCTAGCCCCAACTGCGGCCACCCTGTGCATCGGCTGCCGACAGTGCCACCCCTCCGGACCCCAGGCGGTCCATCGTCAAGGGCACCCGTCGCTGGTGGACGATGTATGACCCTCCGTTGATTAGCCGATCCTATTTTTCGTTCACGCACAAAAAACTGTGTTCAAGGATGCTATGTTGGAAGGCTTATTTCTCGACCATCTCTCGATCATTTTGCGAATCAATTTTACAGGTATGTAGACAACCTGACCCTCTTTATACTAGTATAATCAGTTTAATTTAATTCAACTAAAATCCTAGTTTAAAATCTTGTTAAAAATAAAAAAATTATGTTTTCAAAACCCAAAATCTCGCGATACAAGTGCATCCCACCAAACGAGGCGACTTCATCGTATACGAATTACACCAGATAGTGCGTAACATAAATGCGGACGTGTGGACTTTCACAAAACTTGATTTGGACATGTGTGTACACCAAAATCAACGGGCAACTTCGCGTGTGCTTGTCATTTTGAAACGAAACTTGCGCCATTGGATTCGCAGCGTTATGCTGGTCCTGTGACCTAAGTTGGTTCGATTCTGAGAACGTTGACAAAACAATATTTTGCGGGTTCTACGGTTCCACTTGACGGACGATTTCGTAATCGACTCATCAAAATCCAGTTTTGGATATTCCGTTGGGTTCATATTATATTTCTGGACTCGTAGAAATAAAGTTTGATAAATTTAGAGAACTTTATCTCTGACACATTTTTTGGTGCGAAGTGGGCCACATATAGACCCCACTTTGACCCAAAATTGTCAATTTTGTTCCTGTGTCCAAATTGGACTTATGGGTAGTCAATCCTAGCTAGTTATTACGTTTTGGAAATGTTGGTAATGTCTGTTGCAGTATTCGAAGACTTACGTGCGGATTCCATCTTTTCATAAGTAGTTGACGCATTGAGCTCGCCACTTGGACGTCGTCATATCCAGAATTCAGGCAAGTGTACCTTGACAAACTTGTAGTAGTTTCTTTTATATTATTTTCTTGAGTTACAATCACACACACACACACACACACACACACACACACACACACACACACATATATATATATATATATATATATATATATATATATATATATTCTTGTGATTTACCTATTCAACCTAGGACCCTGAGACGCTGCTTAGCATCCGAATAAGATTCGGGTGTCGACGTCATACGCGGAGTCGTGTAACATCACTTAGAGAGTTGATTCCATGATCCTATATTTACGTGCTTGCTTTACGAAGTACGTCAGACCGTAGGACACTTGACACTATTTTATGTGATAGAATCCTTCTTAAGGTATTCATGGTGATTATGTATAGGATTACCGGACTCGTGATATGAGACTTGTATATTATATACATATATTATTATGACTCATTGTACTAGATAGAGGTCCTGATCTTGCATGTTATGGACATGAGATGTGAGGTTACATTGTGTGGGGAGAGACACACCATACTACATGCTCATTATGTTTATATACATACATACATACATACATACATACTATGTTACTGGAGGTGCCTTAGACTCTATCCCAGATCTTTGGCACATTTACTAGCCCTACGAGATATTACTTGCTGCTATGGTGTAATAACCCGTTCCGCTCAAGCGGACCGCCGATTCAAATGGCGAAAGTGCAACGACCAGACCCTCTTTTCTCAGGGAGAAGACTCGTTTGAGGAAAAAAATTTCCAGACTTGGCCCTTCAGGAGTTCAGGCTTAGACTTTTAGAGGCTCGCTCGGAGTATCGCTCGACTGAGGCAAATCATCGCTAAGGTTGGTGGCTACGATGAACTTGTCTTTGCTTAGCCAGCACACTTAAAATATGGATGATACATGCTAGTCGCTAGGTGAATCACCCCCTGTATGCTAATAAAGAATCCAACGCACCTAGCTAAGGAAATAATCCTAAATTGTATTGCTTGTGTTAGAACATGGAAATAAAACTTTGCTTATATATGGACCCTTGCATGCTATTTTTGTCTTGTGCAACTAGACTCCGTTATGCCTCGAGTAGAACGTTATATATATTATGCGTGGTGCACTGTTCACTTATTTACACTGCACGTCCCTAGATTATATCGCTCGGTATGTCTCTTTACGGTTTTACTCCTCGCTTTACCCTTAGACCGTGCCAAAAATATAAATGTTTATATTTTATATAAATGCATGCTTGCCTGCTTACTTTTAGTTTGTACTCGTTGTCTCATTTCAATGCTTGCCACACAAATTATGCCACAATCAAGAAATACTATCCGTATCGTGCATGCATCGAGTAAGCTAGAAGACTATCAATAGTTCTTCTGTGCAATATGAACCTGCAAGTATCCGGGACCGTTAGGTTGCCAAGCCAATCCTTATAGCAGGGGAAAATACATCAAGTCAAGTTAAACTCTGAACGAGAATCATCTCAAGTTTACATCTGAACGAGAATCATATCAAGCAAATCAAGAATCACAGATCATGGAGCAAATGCTTGTTCAGAACAAGAATCATGGATTATCATGTCAAGTTGTGTGAATTTGAAAGACCCAATACTTGCGTGTCGTGGACAACTTATTAACAAGGGGATTTTTGGATCTCGTTTCACGGACGATCGTCGGGGCATCGGGGCTGCTCCAATCCGGATGAAACTTTACGATAGTCTTTAGCCGAGCGGGATAGCGTATAGCGACCCACTTATCTTCTTCATCTGCGCTCTGGGACTATAACTCATCCTTTATGGCTATGCCAGCGACTCTTGTTCATATAGATAAGTCATCATCGCTTAGCGACAATCCGCGTGCGAGTTATTGCATCGCCTCCAATAATATGAAATATCCGAATGTCATGAGTATAACACACTTGTACATATAGAAGACTTAACCAGCTCCTGTAAACACCTGATAATCTGTGTAACTCATGCACCCGAAATATAACCTCGTTCACTACACTTGTGTTTGCATATGCTATTTGCCCCTGGATTTTATTATATATGCTCGTGCTTGATTTAACTTGGTTTTTGTTGGACAGGAAAGGACGAATGGTAAGTTGGTAAGTCTCGCCGTGTTCCTTTGTATATCGTACGGTGCACTACCATACGAGTTAGGCTATTCATCATTGTCATAAAACTGATTCTAAGGCAAGACTAGAAAGATAACTTAATAGATGATGCACGGAACCTATATAACGTGTTTGGATTTGTCGAGCGGGCGAGAAGCCTCCCCACTAGTGCATCTATGTACTGATAACCTACCAGATTGCTTGCAGGGTGCAGGAGAACCTCGTTCGGTGCGGATGCCCCCTTCGTGCGTGCTAAGGCATAGAGTTCACTCTGGAACCTTGGAGCGTTGTGATCTGGAACTGAAGCACATATACAAGACATAATGTTGGAACATCGCCTATGTATCATTCCACAAATATAGCCACTTTGCACGCTTGTACTGTTTAAAAGAGAGAGAGAGAGAGAGAGAGAGAGAGAGAGAGAGAGAGAGAGAGGCTTGAGCGACTTATAATCTTGGCCTAGTGTCGCCTGTAATACTTGTTCAATATCAATAAATAGCTTATTTTATTTATATACTTGTGTTATTCAATGCTTCCGCTATTGACGACTCTGTGAACTTGTTACCAATCTCCTATGCGTTTATTATGTCGCTACACTCGGACAATCTGTACGACTCTGTGACTTAGACCTCTTACCGCATGTTCAGATCATGGCCTTGCACGGGCATGACTTACATTCGTGCGACGTCACACCCAGATGGATCAAGCGATCATCCCGTGGGAGCGCTGGCACGGTGATTCGTGTCTGGCAGGGACGACAAATTGCTTGTGGAAGACCGGGGCGTGACAAAATGGTATCAGAACATGGATTTATGCCTTTGGACTTCGTTTCAATTTTCTCAGTTTTGAAGGCTCATTCATGGGTTATGTGCATACGCTCTCTCTCAATGTCCCATCAAAATATTCCAAATAATGAGTCTAAATAATTTTAAAAGTGCATGTGAATGATATGATTGCTTGTACGAAATCGTAATACGAAGGCCTTTGTGCCGACCTGTGTTAGGCTTTGTGGAAAAAAACTCGTGCTAAAATTTATAAGTTATGTGCAAACTCGAATACCTATACGTGATTACCCAACTGGTTAGTGTACAGAATAGAATATCGTCCGAACGGTTAGCTATACGCACAATCTTTCGGCTAAGTTGTGTTGAGTATCGCACACCAAGACCCTTTTGGTGCAAGCTAGTTACAAACAAGATTTGGATATCGTTCAGAAGATGGATAAGTCAGACTTAGAATGGCAACCGATAGAAACATTTTTAGACTACCGCTAAGGCAAATATAGATATCGTGCTGGGATTTTGGGAAATAGCTTAGACGATATTTTGTGTCAGAAGATATAAATCAAATATGGTTTACTTGGATAATTATCAACAGAAATATATGTACGAGACTAAGATTTATCAGGCGATACCTAAGTATCGTACAAAAATTCTAAGGAATGACTTGGTGAATATACTAGCGATTAATGCGAACACTGATTGAGGATTTGATTGGGTGACTCGATTTCGAGTGTTGTATGGATCATTTAGAAATATTCAAACGAATTCATAGGTCTCGTGCGATAGTTGGATTGAACGATTGGAGAATATCTTGAATAAATGATGAGGCTTATATCGAATAGGGATTCATGGAAATGGAAATCGATATCTTGATTTAGAAAACTTGTTGAAAACTTGGAGGATCGTGTGAGCGATTTTGGATTGAATCAAACAGATTGATGCTTGAATAAAATACCGCTCAATAGAAGTTAGCCCAAGAATGGACATTGTGGTTTTCGATTTATAGACTTGGCTTGGTATCGATAATTGGAAGATAGCAGGGATCAATATGTCATGTCCCAGTCCCAAAATATCGAGGGACTAGACACGTGACAATGGCCAACAGCACACACCAATGGGCAAACCCAATTTAATGGACCCATCAGGGTGTACTTAAGCTGTAAAATAATAATAAGGGTCTATGGTACTAATCTCATCCACAAAAATAAAAATAATGAATATAAAATATAAAGCAACATCAAGTCTCAAAATATACATATCTCGGGGAACATCCCAATAATGAGTTTGATACAACAGTCAAGAGACAAGAAATAAAGAGTATAACAACAACAAATACTGAGTATAAATAAAGCAGATACTCAAGAGAAATTCTCGGTGATCACCTCGTCCTCGGGTTCTGGTACTGCCCCAATGTCTGCTCCTGTTTTGTACACCTCGGGGTAGATCTCCTCTGCTAAACCTGGAGACATAATCCGAATTCCAGGTCCTCAGGGGACATAGCAAGGTACAAGAATAACTCAAGCCAAATAAATGCAGTGCAATAATAATTGAAACAATAAGGTAAACTATGTAATCAGCTAGGTGTTATGCAAATGAAAGCATCACTACAAGCTCTGTGTCGGGGAGCCGGTAGCAGTGATATCACGTAATGGGCCAAGCTCGGGTGTAGAGTCTTGAGCATCGCATTAATAAGGGTTTTATATATATAATCAGCCTGTAGCCTGTGTGTTTCTCTTCTCCCAATGTAATCACACGTCTCATGTCCATGACACGTAAGATCATTTCTAATGCAGCAAGTCAAAATGATAGCTAAGCATATGCAATATCTATGTCACGAATCATATAACCTATACAAAATCACCATAAATATCTCAGGAAGATTCTGTCTCATGAATAGTGTCAGGTGTCCTATGGTATGACGTACTTGATAATGCAAGCACGAAGATATATAGGATCGCGATATCAATCTCTAGTGACGTTATACGACTCCGCGTATGGCGTCGACACCCGAATATTATTCGGACGTTAAGCAACATCTCACGGTCCTGGGTTGACTATGTACATCACAGAAGTATATATATATGAATAACTCAAGAAACAATATCAGATAACTACTGCAAGTTTGGCATGGTACACTTGCCTGGGGTTTGGTTTCCAACTACTACTCTGGTATCAGCGAAATCTGCAGGTACCCCTCCGGTTGCTGAAATAAACGTTACTATCATGTTCAAAAGATATCAAATAGCTAAAATTGCCTGTCCATAAGTCCAATTTGGACACAGGGGCAAAAGTGACAGTTTCTGGTCAAAGTGGGGTCCACATGTGGCCCGCTTCGCACCGAAAAATGTGTCAGAGATAAAATTCTCCAAATTTGTCAAACTTAGTGTCTACAAGTCCATAATGATGATACGAACCCAACAAAATATCCAGAACTGAATTTTGATGAGCCGATCATAAAATTGCCCGTCAAGTGGAGCCGTGGGGCCCACGATACAAGATTTTATCAACGTTCTCAGAATCGAACCAAACTTGGGTGACAGGACCAGCGTATTGCTACGAGTCCGATGGCACAAGTTTTGTTTCGAAACGACGAGTACATAAGAAGTTACAACGAGTTTCAGAATAGGGCCGATACGGGGTGTTGTCGATTGATACGCGTTGATTCCGATGTGCACGCACATCCAAATCAACTTCCGCGAAATCCCACACGTCCGTATTGACTGCACGCACCTTTCGATAAAGTTCGCACATGATCAAGTTATCTCGTTTAGCGGGGCACACCCAGTTCCGAGAAAATTAGGGTTTTAAAATACCAAGTTTTTGTTTATTTTCACCCTCAAATAAATTATAATCTACAACACAATAAAATAAACTAAAATAGGGTTTTAAAACTTGGTTATACAGTCTAAATAATTGTTCAGGTAGATTTTAGAAATAATTAACAGGTTGTGCGTAAAATGGTCATGAACTGGGGAGTTCGGGACAAATTCTGAATTTTCAGAAATGGGGATTAATTCTCCTAATTTTGCGTCGCGGTTTGCGACTGACACAGGACGCGATACCCCGAACGAATTACACGGGGTTTGAGAGGGTCACGCAGTCTACGCGTCACAACAGACGGTTTAGAAAACGAGGCTACGAGGAGAGAAATACACTCACCAGAACAGAGAGTCGGAAACGACTGTGCTTCACATACACGCGGTGGCGCGGCGGCCGGTCAGCGGCTTCTGAGGTGGCTGCGTTCATCGAAGTTCTTCGCCGGTGGTCGCCGGAGGTCAGGCCCGCGTAGGCGTCGCCGGGGCGGAGGCGGATGGCCAGAGGATAGTCATCGGAGGTGCTCGGTACGGCGAAGCTCTGGGCTGACGGAGGCGTCGAGGTCGGCTGAGATTGTGGTGGCGGTGGTAAAATGGGGGTGGCAGCGGGGTTCGTCAGCGGCGGGATCACGGCGAAGGGAAGCTCGAGGTGGAGGTTCATCGGAGAGGAGACGGCGATGGCGGAGTCGGGTGGGGCGATTGCTGGTGGTGGGTGTTGGTGGTGGTGGTTCGACGGGGTCCGTCGGGTTTAAATAGGGGATGGCCGACGGTTGCGGGGAGGGGGATCGTCGGCCGGTGGGAAGAGGAGAGGCCGGCGGGAGGCGAATAGGTCAGCGGTTGAACGGCGGGGCGGAGAGGCGTTGCTGGAAAATAGCCGGGGAGGGGAAGCGGTTCGTCGGGGGTTAGGGATTAGGTTAGGTTACTGTAGCAATAGGATTCGGGTCGGGTTTTAGCGGGTCGGGTCGGTTAACGGGTCCGGATCCAACCCAATAAGGGCTGGGTTGGTTTATTGGGCCGGTTGGGTTCAGGATATGGTTCGGTTCATTCTGGTTTAATCCGGTTTAAGCCGGTTTAAGTTGGTTTATTTAAAAACTAAGTTTTTAGGTATTTAAAATTAGTTCTGGGGTCCAATAAATTCCAAAAAAATTACAGTAAGTCTAATTATTTATTTTACACCAAAAAAAAATATTATTTTCATAATATTTTAATATTTAATAAAATCTCAAAATTAATTTATTTCCAGAAATATTTATTTTAATTAGTAAAAAATTATAGAAAATTCCTGAAAATTTATTTTTAAATTCTGAAAAATCTGGGGGTTTACAATCTACCCCCTTAAGAGGATTGCATCCTCACAATCAAAAAAATAACGAAACATAATCGGTCAGATGAGATGACCCGGTTGCAAAATATGTTCGAAGTATGACAAAATCAAAGAATCATGACCAAAGATAAATCGAAGGATGAGAGTTAAACAAAACACATAAGGAAGGAATAAAGTATAGTTAGATAATTCAAGAGTGAAAGAAATCTGGTTAGAGCAAAGAAAACTACAGCTTAGAAAAATTAGGTTATCAATTATTAACAAGTTCAAAATACTAGGTTTAAGGCTAAGGTCATGAACTAACAGGCACGTGCTAAAGCATTACTAGGATTAGACATTAATGAATAACTTAAATCTTACGCGCATTTGCTACTCCACGAGTCTGCGCGTCCTCCATGGTCATCGCAAAAGCTTGTCCGCGTCCTTGCGGTGGTGCCCTCTGCTGTTGCTGGGCCTGCTAGAAGAGTACTGCCTGGGGTATCAAAGGTGGCCTCGACTGATACCTTCCTGGAGCTGGTGGTATGACTCCTTCAACTCCCGTTTGCGGTGCTCCCAATGCTGGATAGGCTGGCCTCGGTACAGGTAGAGCTTGTTGGTTTAACATTAGTGCTCCCTCTCGATGCTCAGGACAATCCTTGGCTAAATGTTGGTTTGATTCGCAAATCAAGCATAATCCCAACTTGTGTCTGCAATAGTTCTCAATATGGCATCGCTTGCCACAATATTGACAGATAGGCAGTATTTACGGAGATACTCTGGGTGGCTGGTGCATGTGAGATCTCTTTGCGACTTCTTCCTGTGGTGCTCTGGCTGGTGCTGATGTGGCTGGTTGATGAATCATCAATGCTTTCTCTCGACGTTCAGGGCAATCCCTTACCGAATGCTGTTTAGATCCATAAGCTAAACGTAATCCCAATCTGAGACGATATTCTTTGGCGAGATGGCCTGCTTTGCCACAGTAGTGACAAGTAGGAAGGACTATTACTAGTGGTATAGATGCTCTCTGTTGTGGATTCATCTGTGGTCGCTTTACAGCTTTTTCCTGTTGTGCTTGGTCTGATGCTAATGCATGCGGCCGCTTCTGGCTGGAATCTCTCCTGCACTCCATGGGTCATGCTGCAGCAAGAACGTCCGTGTCTAAAGTAGTTGCAATAGAGCTGATTAACTTCTATATCTCAGAGCTGAGTCTGTCAATGAACTTCTCCGCTTGGCTTTGCTGGGCTTCTTGATGAACCTTTTGTTGGGCTTACATCATCGCATAGAATATTTGAAATATTTGTTGTCCGTCCATAGCCTACCATTGTGGAAAAATAGGCATCAGTGGAGTAAACTACGATGGTGGTGGAATGTTATCTTGCTGGATTCTCGAGGCATGCTGATTAGCTTGACTGATTTATTGTGCTGATTGACCTCCACCAACTGGTATCACTTTATCTTCGTGGGTAACCACAATACCTTATGGTATTCCTGCAGGAGTCTCGTTACTTGCTGGTGGATCCATTACTCTGCATCAAAAATAAACTATAAGAGGCGCACAGAGGAATCAAGGCAGGATGCAAGTCAAGAAATTCAAATCCGATATAGAGATCAAGAACGATTCAATCAAGTGGATGAGATCCTATAACTTATCCTATCCTTATCGCAGGCTTGCTCAATTTTTAAGTTGAAACCGAAACAATTTAGTCGTTGACCTGCATGGGCCACCACAAAAACTATGTCACGCCCCAGTCCTAAAATATCGAGGGACTAGACATGTGGCAATGGCCAGTAGCACACATCGATGGGCAAACCCAATTTAATGGACCCATCAGGGTGTACTTAAGCTGTAAAACAATAATAAGGGTCTATGGTACTAATCTCATCCACATAAATAAAAATAATCAATATGAAATATAAAGCAACATCAAGTCTCAAAATATACATATCTCGAGGAACAACCCGATAATGAGTTTGATACAGCAGTCAAGAGACAAGAAATAAAGAGTATAATAACAGCAAATACTGAGTATAGATAAAGCAGATACTCAGAAGAAATCATCGGCGATCACCTCGTCCTCGGGTTCTGATACTGCTCCAATGTCTTCTCCTGTTCCATACACCTCGGGGTAGATCTCCTCTACTAAACCTGGGGACATAATCCGGATTCCAGGTCCTCAGGGGATATAGCAAGCTACAAGAATAACTCAAGCCAAATAAATGTAGTGCAATAATAATTGAAACAATAGGATAAACTATGTAACCAGCTAGGTGTTATGCAAATGAGAGCATCACTAGAACTCAGGCTGAAACCGCTACAAGCTTTGTGTCGAGGAGTCGGTAGAATTGATATCACGTAATTGGCCAAGCTCGGGTGTAGAGTCTTGAGCACCGCATTAATAAGGATTATATATATAATCCGCTTGTAGCCTGTGTGTTTCTTCCCGCCCAATGTAATCACACGTCTCATGTCCATGACACGCAAGATCATATCTAATGCAGCAAGTCATAATGATAGCTAAGCATATACAATATCTATGTCACGAATCATATAACCTATACAGAATCACCATGAATATATCAGGAAGATTCTGTCTCGTGAATAGTATAAGGTGTCCTATGTATGACGTACTTGATAATGCAAGCACAAAGATATATAGGGTCGCGATATCAATCTCTAGTGACGTTACACGACTCCGTGTACGACGTCGACACCCGAAAATTATTCGGACGTTAAGCAACGTCTCACGGTCCTGGGTTGACTATGTACATCACAGAAGTATATATATATATATATATATATATATATGAATAACTCAAGAAACAATATCAGATAACTACTGCAAGTTTGGCAAGGTACACTTGCTTGGGGTTTGGTTTTCAACTACTGCTCTGGTATCAGCGGGATCTGCAGGTACTCCTCAGGTTGCTGAAATAAATGTTACAATCATGTTCAGAAGATATCAAATAGCTAGAATTGCCTGTCCAAAAGTCCAATTTGGACACAGGGGCAAAAGTGACAGTTTCTGGTCAAAGCGGGGTCCACATGTGGCCCGCTTCGTACCGATAAATGTGCCAGAGATAAAGTTCTCCAAATTCGTCAAACTTAGTGTCTACAAGTCCAGAACGACGATACGAACCCAACGAAATGTCCAGAACTGGATTCCGATGAGCCAATCACAAAATCGTCCGTCAAGTGGAGCCGTAGGGCCCACGTTATGGGATTTTGTCAACGTTCTCAGAATTGAACGAAACTTGGTTCACAGGACCAGCATATTACTACGAGTCCGATGGCACAAGTTTTGTTTCGAAACAATAAGCACATACGAAGTTACAACGAGTTTTATAATAGGGGCGATACGGGGTGTTGTCGACGGATACGCGTTGATTCCGGTGTGCACGCACATCCAAATCAACTTTCGCAAAATCTCACACGTCCGTATTGATTGCGCGCACCTTTCGGTGAAGTTTGCACACGACCAAGTTGCCTCATTTTATGGGACGCACCCAGTTCCGAGAAAATCAGGATTTTAAAATACCAAGTTTTTGGTTGTTTTTACCCTCGAATAAATTGCAATCTACAACACAATAAAATAAACTAAAATAGGGTTTTAAAACTTGGTTATACAGTCTAAATAATTGTTCAGGTAGATTTTAGAAATAATTAACAGGTTATGCGTAAAATGGTCGTAAACCGGGGAGTTCGGGACAAATTCTGAATTTTCAGAAATGGGGATTATTTTTTCTGATTTTGCATCACGGTTTGCGACTGACACAAGACGCGATACCCCGAACGAATTGCATGGGGTTCGAGAGGGTCACACAGTCTACGCGTCACAGCAGACGGTTTAGAAAATAAGGCGGCGAGGAGAGAGATACACTCACTAGAACATAGAGTCAAAAACGACTGTGCTTCACGTACACGCGGTGGCGCGGCGGCCGGTCAACGACTTCTGAGGTGGCTGCGTTCGTCGGAGTTCTTCGCCGGTGGTCGCCGGAGGTCAGGCCCACGTAGGCGTCGCCGGGGTTGAGGCGGATGGCCAGAGGATAGTCGTCGGAGGTGCTCGGTGTGGCGGAGCTCTGGGCTAGCGGAGGCGTCGAGGTCGGCTGAGATTGTGGTGGTGGTGGTGAAATGGGAGTGGAAGCGTGGTTCGTCAGCGGCGGGATCACGGCGGAGGAAAGATCGAGGTGGAGGTTCGTTAGAGAGGAGACGACGATGGCAGAGTCGGGTGCAACAATTACTGGTGGTGGGTGTTGGCGGTGGTGGTTCGACGGGGTCCGTCGGGTTTAAATAGGGGATGGCCGACGGTTGCGGGGAGGGGGACCATCGGCCGGTGGGAAGGGGAGAGGCTGGCGGGAGGCGAATAGGTCGGCGGTTGAACGACGGGAAGGCGAGGCATCGCCGAAAAACTGTCGGGGAGGGGAAGCGGTTCGTCGGGGGTTAGGGATTAGGTTAGGTTACTATAGCAATAGGATTCAGGTCGGGTTTTAGCGGGTCGGGTCGGTTAACGGGTCCAGATCTGACCCGATAAGGGCTGGGTTGGTTTATTGGGCCGGTTGGGTTCAGGATATGGTTCGGTTCATTCTGGTTTAATCCGGTTTAAGCAGATTTAAGTTGGTTTATTTAAAAACTATGTTTTTAGGTATTTAAAATTAATTCTGTGGTCCAATAAATTCCAGAAAAATTACAGTAAGTCTAATTATTTATTTTACACCAAAAAATATTATTTTAATAATATTTTAATATTTAATAAAATCTCAAAATTAATTTAATTCCAGAAAATATTTATTTTAATTAGTAAAAAATTACAAAAAATTCCTAAAAATTTATTTTTAAATTCTGAAAAATCTAGGGGTTTACACGATACAAGTAAAAGAAATATTGTGGTTCGATGAAAGAGATAAGCGATAACGGATTTGACCTAGAGTTTGGAAGAATGATCTTGAATCTAGTTCAAAAAGATAACCTTCGAAATCAGTCCAAACGAGAACGATTATCCTACGACAGCGACGACGTGGTAATTTCACGTACGGCGGGGATGATCGAACTCACAGGAATATGTTCGATGATTATTTAAAACGAACTCGATGGATAGAACGTATTAAAGGTAGATAGACTTGGGGCTTGAATATTTAAAACTTAGTTTATCGATGAATGCCAGAAGTAGAGTATGGATTTACCGAATGGTAACATTGAAGTAGGATAATTTTGCTAGACGAATTATAATCACTGCATGAACGGACATGACTTGGTGGATAATTATATATAACTTAGATGGAGCAAATTAAAATGATAAGGAAGTCTCGATCATTTCAATGAAAACTATATTGTTCGACGTTCTTATCATGTACGAGCGTAACTCTATGCCCGTACATGCATCACACCCGGATTAGGATGATTATCTAGCGGGGGCGTTGGCATGGTTATCTCATATCCAACGAGGGTGATCGAACTTGTAGAAGACCGAAGTGTGACAACTGATGGATCGTCTTAACTTTTGGTTCGACACGATAAGACAAAATTGGGAATGCAAGTGAATCAGAAATGTTTCAGAATAAGTTAGCTTAGAACCTGGAGTAAATCACGCTTGATGGTTTCGTGAACGGATACATGCATCTTGTTGGATGACTTGGAGTTATAAACAAAGGTTTAGAATTAAATCTTGGCTTGGAGGTCTAGACTTAGAATGGATATGGATCCTATCAAAACATGTTAAGGAGAGAGGTTATACAAATCACTAGGCTTGTCCTGCAACTTGGATATATCATGGATTGCCAGAATGGACTCGACCCCTATACAAACGAACATGTTAATGAGAGTAGGATGATCCGTGCTCGATGTTTAGAAATCTGAGTAAAACGTGCTTGGGTAGAATATCCTTTTCAAATGAACAATAGTTTGACCTTAGGAATTGAGGCAAGCATCGTGCGACGAATTTGCATGATGAATCATGTGCTTGAACTTGTACCTATGACCTTGTGAGCTGACCTAGTAATTAGGCAGATGACCCTGTGCCGAGTGAATGAACTTGTGTGACCGACTTTATCTTATTACTTGAACAAAGCCTTAGAACTGGGGCAACAATACTTAGTTTTAGACTTAGAACGATAAGTGTGTGCTATATTTGACCCGAACAGATGGATGTTAGTCGGTTGATCAGATAGATCTTGCTTAATGATAATGCAAAACTTTATTTGAGTTGGAATAGAAATAAATTAGAATTTGATCGACCCTGTTGGAAATATCATCATGATTTGTAAAACGAGAACCCTTGAGATTTCGCAAGTAGCTTGTCCGATTTCACTATCACTAAATTTGGTTGAATACATATGTTTGAGGGACACCTTGAACGTGTGCACGATCCAAGACTCAATGATATGTGAAACTCGAGTGCTAAGACTTCGCTATCGCTAAGTTGGTTGACATGCATATGTTTGAAGGACGCTTTGAATATGTGCACGATCCAGACTCGCAATATGCTGATCTCGAATGCTAGTGCAAGTGAATATGTTAGATCCGCATGGACAAGTATAATGACTTTTATAAGTTTTGTAAGCCCCCTCATTTTTGAATAGGGTTATTTTGGTATTTTTTAAAAATTTTAAATTATTTAATTTAGTTTAAATAGATTAGAGTAGTAATTTCTAAAATCTTCTTTTAGATATATGACCCTTTGCCATGGTTTTGATATTTTGAGCAATGCACGACCTTTTTCCTTCCAACAAAATTTATAATAATAATATTAATCGAGTCTAATGTAGTTGGAACATAGATGTTGTATTTATTTGATCTCCTCCATGCTCCAAAAATATTAAAGAACATCAAGAATTACGGTTACCGCAAAATTATCTCCTTTTGACAAGAACTTGACCCAAATCCAAGCCAAACACATGTAGGCATGTAGTGCACCACAAATATTCTTATGTAAATATATATTATATATATAAATGATATTTAAATTAATTAATTTATATTTATAGGAGTTTTAACTATATAAAGTGGTATAGGTGGCATCCTAGTTGGCAAATAACTACCTAACCAACTCCCTAACCAACCCAACAACCAAATCTTATCCAATCCTAACCATAACAACCAACCCCACCCTCAAAATTTTGGCCAAGAGCAGCCCCCCATGGACAAACCTTATTAGCATTATGATAACCCTCTCCTATATTTAAATCTATTAAAAAACCCATGTATATATACCAATTTATCACCAAACTCTAACCCTAACATCTACTTCCCTCTTTGTGGCCGCCCCTATATCCTTCATCCTCTCTTCCACGACCCCTTCAGCCTCTCTCACTCCTTTTATACTTCCTTTTCACTCATTCCCAACCTCCACTTCATCTCCCACAAGTTGACAAGCCCTAGAGCAAGAGATTAGTCACCTTAGAGGCCGACAACTTGCTGCTGGTTGCAGCTGCTATCCACCCCATCAAAGCCCCAAAAACCACCTCCAAACTGAATATTTTTCTCCTATATGAATCCCTCAAGCACCCCCTCAAGTTTCATGGATGGTGGAGTCCATTTTGTGCTACGAAGGGTCCGTGTCGCGAGAAAGGACCACGCCGTAATCACATACGGGTAAGTCTTCCAACTTGGATTCTTTTTTCTATTCTCCATGAACCAAAGATTGTGTAACTCATGATAATATTAGATGATGATTAGGATTAACTCCAGACAAGAGAAACCCATATTTTTATGTAGAAACTATTCCAAGAAAATCGAACAATCATGACACGGGCACGACGCACCAATTAGATAAGGTTCAATGAGTATTGACATGATAAATATATTTAAAATAATTCCAAAAATTTATAAGTTATTAATTCAGAATATAAATATTATAATTATATAATTAATTATATTTTATGCTAACTTAAAGATTGGATGCAAAGACTACTTGGCCAAGTTGCAAGAATAGCTAGATATCGTAGTTGAGATAGTTGCATGAATGATGTGATATAATTATATATATATATATATAATTATTATTAAATTTCAGAAAATTAAATAATATACTTTTATATTAAAAATACTTTATTACTCAAGTTGGTAATGTTGCATGTACAAACTAGCATCAATTTGCCAAAATATCTAGTCGACGCACAACATGACTTTGTGATACGATTCTTGGAGGGTTTGATCTTAATTCATAAAACTGAATTTATATGTATTTTAATTCTGGAAATAAAGTATTTTAAATTTATATTTATGGTATTTTCATGTCAAACATGAACCCTAAAAATAAGGGCCACTAGCTTATATTTTGGGTGACTTTATAACATTGTTTTGCTAGTAAATAGAGGTTATTTTGGAAGAAATAAATGGGTGAATATTTTTTGAGATTAAATTAGAATATAATATGATATAAAATAATTTTTATAAATACAAATCATACTAATGGACTAGCAATGTCTCGAACAAGTTTCGGACAAAACTAGTCAACCATAAGTGGCCGAAATCTTGAAATATGATGTTTTGTCAAATCTAAAATTTATTGCTATAAATTTATATAAATCATGTTTAATTCTGGAATATATAATTTATTATGATTTATTTCTATATCCTTTAATTAGGGACTTAAACTTAAATTTTGGAAGTCAAAAACCAGGAAACTAGGTCCCGATACCCTGTAAAAGTAAGCAAAGTTGTTAGAAATAATAACGAGCTTGATTTTGCATGGCATCGAAGAAATTATAAAATTAAGTTATAATTACAAGAATTCATGATTGGACCCTTAAGTATTTAATTGGTGTTTAGGTCAATTGAATTCTGAAGGAGTGGACTCGGGATCATCTTTACCACCACTGACTGCAGAACCAGGCAAGTGTACCTTGCCATGATGTATCATAATTTCTTGTCTTTATCTTATTTAGTTATTATAGTTATTTGTTATGTTTGATGTGTGTGTTTACCCTAGGACCGTGAGACATTGCTTAGCGTCCGAACAAGATTCGGGTGTCGACGCCGTACACAGAGTCGTGCAACGTCACTTAGAGAGTTGATTCCAGGATCCTATTTTTACGTGCTTGCTTTACCAAGTACGCCATACGCTAGGACACTTGACACTATTTTATGTGACAGAATCTTTCTTGAGTTATTCATGGACATTCTGTAAAGGTTTACATGATTCGTGATATGAGACTTGCATATTATATAGATATTATTATGACTCGTTGTACTAGCTAGAGGTCATGATCTTGCGTGTTATGGACATAAGACGTCATGGACATGAGACGTGAGGTTACATTGGGTGGAAAGAGTCCTCATCGTGCTCTGGGCATATTTTACTATTACTATTTATGTGTATTAGGCTTTAGGTTCCCTATGCGGAATCTAAAGTATTATATTTATATATATACATTTTCCTCCCGGTTCTCCCACACAGAGCCTTGAGTGTACTATTAGCATACGGAAGTGTCCATTGGGATCTTTCATGAGTACCAGCCCGGGGTACGATACCATACTCTCATTTGCATGTCACATAGTTGGTTACAGTAGTTTATCCTGGATTATATTTTTATTACACTGTTTACTTCTGGCTTGTTGTTTTCTTGTACCTTGTTACATCCCTCTGAGGACCTGGTCCCCTAACAATTTTTGCAGCATAGACGGTTACGGAGCCTTTGGGGTTGCTAATGAAGTTGCTTGTCTTACAGGCATTGGTACCAGGTATTTATATCATTTCCACCAGAGTTATGGTTATTTATTCATATTGTTTATTTATCTGCTGATGTAGCCTAGTTTTATAGACTCATATTTCTTTTTTGAGTCTATTCGAGTTTGTGTGTTACTGGGCGGCCGACTTTAGCACATGTAGCTCATTCTTGTTTATTCTGTTCATTGTGGATTGAGGCATAGATATTTATATTTACTTGATTATTTAGGTAGTTACTATTATAATACAGCTTATACGTATTCGAGTCGGACCAGAGTCTGGTCGAATGCATAGCTGGCATATTACGTATTCCTAGTCCTACGTATTTTAGGACTGGAGCGTGACAAGTTTTTGTGGTGGCCCATGCAGGTCAGAGCATATCATTTTGGTTACGTTATTGTACCGAGCGAGCCTGCAGTTAGGATAAGGTTGTTAGGATCTCAATCCACAATTGCTATTAAAACTTCCTTTGATTTCTAATATTGTCCTTGAACCTCGAAATTGTAATCATCCATACTTTCTTTGAAATCTTATTCTTTGATTCTCGTTTTTCCCTAACTCGGAGAGACCAACACTCGTGCGCGGTGATCTCCCCAAGAGAAGATTTTTGTCAAGACGGAGAAGACATATTTGATAGATTATTTGTAAGTAGATGGTTACCTGAGTAGTGAAGATTATGTTAGATAATTTCTAGATATTAGAGTGAGAATAGATAAAGACATTACCAGTAGGAACCTAAGACAAGATGGACTCTATCAATTGCCTAGATTAGAAGTGATGGGTTACTATTCGATAAATATTTTAGATATATGCGAGTGATTTTATTTTAGGATATAATATTATATTTTGATAAAGAATTTTATCTAAGGTGGGTAGGCTTCTCGACTAGCGAATTGGTTTGGAGATTAATCAATTGATGAAGATGAGAATTGTCAAATTTTGGTACTTTGAGGCTTACACTTCTATGTGATTTAAAAAAAAGGGGGTATTTCATTTTGAATTGAGAAAAAAAATAATGTTAAGGAGCTAGAGATTTATTTAATTTAAAATTTTAAACCGATTATGATGTAATAGATTTAAAATTTTAAATTAAAATATTTTGGATGAATTTAAATATTGTGGAGTTTATATTTTTAAGGACAAACATTTATTTAAATAAAGGGTTGATAATTTGATATGACATCATTGTCAATTTTGTTAAACCATAAGTTTTGAAAATTATGATATGATTGAATTTGTGTTTAAATTTAAAAGAGATTATGTGATGAATTTAAATTTAGATTTTAAGAATCTTGAAATATTTAAATTTTGTGGGGTTTAAGTTTGAAGATTTTGATAAGATTTGACTTAGAATCTAAATTTGAGAATTTTAGGATATGATGAGGCAGAAAGTTGGTGAATCTCAATTTGAAAATTTTATAATTATTTTATTATTTGAGTATTGTGTGAAAAATAATAATATAAAGGAAAAGATCGAGATAGTAGTTTTAAATTCAAATTTTGTGGTTGAGAATTTGAATTAAAATTTATTCAAGGAAATATGCAATGGTTGTATTTAAATTAGAGGATTGGATTTAAACTTAAACTATTGAGATAGAGTTATTAAACAAAGTTTTGAGGAATTGGATTTAAATTATAAATTTTAAATGATAGAATTTAAACTTTTAAAACTTTTAGAAGAGTTTGATAAAATAGATTTATATTTTCTTGAAAAAATTTTAGAGGTTAAATAATATTTGGTGAATTTGAGTGAGTTTTGCGATAATTGTTGAATTAAAGGTAAGTAGAAATTATGGTGCAGAAATTATGGTTGATTATATAAAGAAAAAAATATAGAGTAAAATTTGATGGAACAATTTTTGAAATTCAAAATTTTAGATGTGATTATTTTAAACCTTGTGATTGGATTTAAATTTTAAGAATAGATGGAATTAAATTAAGTCTTGAGATTTGATGAGATAAAGATATAATGTATTAAAGATTATAAATTTTGGGGATTTGATTTGATCTTAGAAGGTTGGCTAGAATTAGATATGCCATATATGAATTATTTTGTTAGGTAGCTTTATGATTGCTAGGTTTAATGATGTTATAGAGGGTAAAATTGATTAAGTTATCGGTATTATCGTTTCGATTTTTTTTTTTGTTGAGAAGAAGACTCTTTGAGAATTAAAATTTTAAAATAGTGAAATGAGATAAACTTTGAGGATAAAACTTAAAGGTATTATATGGTAAGATTAAATTTTAAATTATGGAAATGCCATGATATGGATTTGATTTCTTTTTAAATTTGAAAGGCTTAAATATAGCAGAGTTTAAATTTGGAGAATAAAAATTTGGAGAATTAATTTAAAATTTTGAGTATTGGGTTATTAAATTTAAATTTTAAGAAAATTAAGAAGATTAACATCATAGATAGTGGACTACAAGATTTGGATTCAAATTATATTTTTGAAGTTGAATTAAATTCAAGTTTAAGAATTTGAAGACTTGGGATCGTGTGAATTTAATTTTGAGAATTTTATAGAAATTTGAATGAGTAGAATAATAATAATTTTTAAATGTGAGAATTGAGTTTAATTTAAATTTGAGGAGTTTAAATCTTGAAGTAGTTAAATTTCAAAGATTTAATTTTAAAATTTTAATTAAAATTTTGAAATATAATTCAAGGAATTCAAGGATAATGTTGAGGATTTTGAGTGTTAGGAGTTCAATATAATATTGAGATTTGATTTATGGGTTGGGATATACCAATAGAATAACAATATAAAGATTGACTTTATCACTTATAGAATTGACTTTTAAGGACTTAATTTGAATTTGAAATTTGAATAATTTTTTTGAGAGAAATGCTTGATGGAGTAGATTTCGAATTCAAATTTTGATGACGAGACTTTGAATGTTTAAATTTATTCATGAGATATGCATTAGTAGGATTTAAATTAAAGAATTATTTTTAACTTTTAATATTTTTAGGATTGACTCATTAACTGATGTTTGAGGATAATCATTAATCTAAATACCAAAAATTCGTATATAAATGGCAGTGAGGACAAGACAAATTATGGCTATAAGGACAAATCGAATTATTAGAAAATTTTGAGAAATGACTACAATATGAGATATAAATTTTCAAGCATGAAAATAAATTTTTGGATTTGTTATTTTTTAAGTTTGAATATGGAATTAAATTTGAAGGATTAAAATATTAAATTTTTGAATACTATTATAAATGAGATTTAAAATTTTGAGAAAATAATGTTAGATTGTAATTCATAGTTACGACTTGAGAATCTATTTTTTAAAAAAAAAACAACAAAAATTATTGGATTTTAAAATTTTGAAGATAAGTTCGAATATCAAAGATTTACTTTAAAATTTTAAACTGTGAGGATGAATTAAATTTTGAGGACTTCGTTAAATAACAAAAGTGATTTGACTACATGATTATATTGGTTAAATTTTTATGGAAAAAAAAATGTTATTGAAGATCTTAAATTTCAAGGACGAAATTCTTTTAAGGTGGGTAGATTGTAAGCCCCCTCATTTTTGAATAGGGTTGTTTTAGTATTTTTAAATTATTTTAATTATTTTATTTAATTTAAATAGATTAGAGTAGTAATTTCTAAAACCTTCTTTTAGATATATGACCATTTGGCATAGTTTTGATATTTTGAGCAATGAACGACCTTTTTTCTTCCAAAAATTTTTATAATAATAATATTAATCGAGTCTAATATAGTTAGAATATGGATGTTGCATTTATTTGATCTCCTCCATGCTCCAAAAATATTAAAGAATATCAAGAATTACGGTTACCGTAAAATTGTCTCCTTTTGACTAGAACTTGACCCAAATCCAACCCAAACACATGTAGGCATGTAGTGCACCCCAAATATTCTCATATAAATATATATTATATATATAAATAATATTTAAATTAATTAATTGATATTTATAGGAGTTTTAACTATATAAAGTGGTATAGGTGGCATCCTAGTTGGAAAATAACTACATAACCAACTCCCTAACCAACCCAACCACCAAATCTTATCCAATCCTAACCATAACAACCAACCCCACACTCAAAATTTTGGCCAAGAGCAGCCCCCCTTGGCCGAACCTTATTAACATTAGGATAACCCTCTCCTATATTTAAATCTATTTAAAAAGCCCATATATATATATCAATTTATCACCAAACTCTAACCCTAACATCTATTTTCCTCTTTGTGTCCGCCCCTATATCCTCCATCATCTCTTCCACGACCCCTTCAGCCTCTCCCTCTTCTTTTATACTTCCTTTTCACTCATTCCCAACCTCCACTTCATCCCCCACAAGTTGACAAGCCCTAGAGCAAGAGATTAGTCACCGTAGAGACCGACAACTTGCTGCTGGTTGCAGCTGCTATCCACCCTATCACAGCCCTAAAAACCACCTTCAAACTAAATATTTTCCTCCTATATGAATCCCCCAAGCACCCCCTCAAGTTTCGTGGATTTTGGAGTCCGTTTGGTGCTCCAAAGGGTCCGTGTCGCGAGAAAGGACCACGCCGTAATCACATACGGGTAAGTCTTCAACCTTAGATTCTTTTTCCTATTCTCCACGAACCAAAGATTGTGTAACTCATGATAATATTAGATAATTATTAGAATTAACTTCATACATGAGAAACCCATATTTCTATGTAGAAACTATTCCAAGAAAATCGAACAATCATGACACGGGCACGACGCACCAATAGTAGACAAGGTTCAATGAGTATTGACATGATAAATATATATAAAATAATTCCAAAAAATTATATGTTATTAATAAAGAATATAAATATTATAATTATATAATTAATCATATTTTATGCTGACGGAAAGATTGGATGCAAAGACTACTTGGCCAAGTTGCAAGAATAGCTACATAACGTAGTTGAGATAGTTGTATGAATGATGTGATATAATTATTTATATATATAATTATTATTAAATTCTAGAAAATTAAATAATATAATTTTATATTAAAAATACTTTATTACTCAAGTTGGTAATGTTGCATGTACAAACTAGCATCAAGTTGCCAAAATATCTAGTCGACGCACAACATGACTTTGTGATACGATTCTTGGAGGGTTTGATCTTAATTCCTAAAACTGAATTTATATGTGTTTTAATTATGGAAATAAAGTATTTCAAATTTATATTTATGGTATTTGCATGTCAAACCTGAACCCGAAAAATAAGGGCTACTAGCTTATATTTTGGGTGACTTTATAACATTGTTTTGCTAGTAAATAGAGATTATTTTGGAAGAAATAAATGAGTGAATATTTTCTGAGATTAAATTAGAATATAATATAATATAAAATAATTTTCATAAATATAAACCATACTAATGGACTAGCAATGTCTCGAACAAGTTTCGGACAAAACTAGTCAACCTTAAGTGGCCAAAATCTTGAAATATGATATTTTGTCAAATCTGGAATTTATTGCTATAAATTGATATAAATTATGTTTAATTCTGGAATATATAATTTATTATGATTTATTTCCATGTCCTTTAATTAGGGACTTAAACTTAAATTTTGGAAGTTAAAAACCAGGAAACTAGGTCCCGATACCCTGTAAAAGTAAGCAAAGTTGTTAGAAATAATAACGAGCTTGATTTTGCATGGCATCGAAGAAATTATAGAATTAAGTTGTAATTACAAGAATTCATGATTGGACCCTTAAGTATTTAATTGGTTTTTAGGTCAATTAAATTCTGAAAGAGTGGACGCGGGATCATCTTTACCACCACTGACTGCAGAGCCAGGCAAGTATACCTTGCCATGATGTATCACAGTTTCTTGCCTTTATCTTATTTAGCTATTATAGTTATTTTTTATGTTTGATGTGTGTGTTTACCCTAGGACCGTGAGACATTGCTTAGCGTCCGAAAAAGATTCGGGTGTCGACGCCATACGCGGAGTCGTGCAACGTCACTTAGAGAGTTGATTCCAGGATCCTATTTTTACGTGCTTGCTTTACCAAGTACGCTATACCCTAGGACACTTGACACTATTTCATGTGACAGAATCTTTCTTGAGTTATTCATGGGGATTCTATTAAGGTTTACAGGATTCGTGATATGATACTTGCATATTATATAGATATCATTATGACTCGTTGTACTAGCTAGAGGTCATGATCTTGCGTGTTATGGACATAAGACGTCATGGACATGAGACGTGAGGTTACATTGGGTGGGGAGAGTCTGCATCGTGCTCTGGGCATATTTTACTATTACTATTTATGTGTATTAGGCTTTAGGTTCCCTATGCAAAATCTAAAGTATTATATTTATATATATACATCTTCCTCCTGGTTCTCCCACACGGAGCCTTGAGTATACGATTAGCATACGGAACTGTCCATTGGGATCTTTCGTGAGTACCAGCCCGGGGTATGATACCATACTCTCATTTGCATGTCACATAGTTGGTTACAGTAGTTTATCCTGGATTATGGTTTTATTACACTGTTTACTTCTGGCTTGTTATTTTCTTGTACCTTGTTACGTCCCTCTGAGGACCTAGTCCCCTTCCAGTTTTTGCAGCATAGACGATTACGGAGCCTTTGGGATTGTTGATGGAGTTGCTTGTCTTGCAGGCATTGGTACCAGGTATTTATATCATTTCCACCAAAGTTATAGAAATAATCCCAAATTGTATTGATTGTGTTAGAACATGGAAATAAAACTTTGTTTATATATGGACCCTCGTATGATACCTTTGCCTTGTGCAACTAGACCCCGTTATGCCTCGAGTAGAACAATATATATATTTTGTGTGGTGCACTGTTCACTTGTTTATACTGTACGTCCCTAGATTATGTCGCTCGGTATATCTCTTTACGGTTTTACTCCTCGCTTTACCCTTAGACTATGCCAAGAACGTAAATGCGTATGTTTCATATAAATGCATGCTTGCCTGCTTACTTTTAGTTTATACTCATTGCCTCATTTCAATGCTTGCCACATAAATTATGCCACAATCAAGAAATACTACCCGTATCGTGCATGCATCAAGTTAGCAAGAAGACTATCAAATAGTTCTTCTGTGGAATATGAACCTGTAAGTATTCGAGACCGTTAGGTCGCCAAGACAATCCCCGAACCAGGAAAATGCATCAAGTCAACTTGAACTCTGAACGAGAATTATTTTAAGTTTATATCTTAACGAGAATCATGTCAAGCAAATCAAGAATCACGGCTCATAGAGCAAATGCTCGTTCAGAACAAGAATCATGGATTATCATGTCAAGTTGTGTTAATTTGGAAGACCCAAGACTTGCGTGTCGCGAACAACTTGTTAACAAGGGGATTTTCGAATCTCGTTCCACGGACGATCGCCGGGGCACTGGGGCCGCTCCGATCCGGATGGAACTTCACGATAGTCTTTGGTCGGGCGGGATGGCTGGTAACGACCCAGTTACCTCTGTCATCTGTACTCTGGGACTATAACTCGTCATTTATGCCTATGCCAGCGACTCCTGTTCATATAGATAAGTCATCCTCGCTTAGCGGCAATCCGCATGCAAGTACCATAATCTGAAATACCTGAACGATCATAAGTATAACACACTTGTACATATGGAACACTTAAATAGCTCCTGCAAACACCTGATAATCTGTGTAACTCGTACTCCTAAAATATAACCTCATTCACTACACTTGTGTTTGCATATGCTATTTGCCCCTGGATTTTATTATATATGCTCGTGCTTGATTTAACTTGGTTTTCCTTGGACAGGGAAGGACGAATGGTAAGTTGGTAAGTCTCATCATGTTTCTTTGTATATCGTATGATGCACTGCCACACGAATTAGGCTATTCATCATTGCCATAAAATTGATCCTAAGTCAAGACTAGAAAGATAACTTAATAGATGGTGCACGAAACCTATATAACGTATTTGTATTTGTCGAGCGGGCGAGAAGCCTCCCCACCAGTGCATCCATGTACTGATAACCCACCAGATTGCTTGCAGGGTGCAGGAGAACCTCGTTCGGTGCAGATGCCCCCTTCGTGCGTGCTAAGGCGGAGTTCACTCTGGAACCTTGGAGCGTTGTGATCCAAACTGAAGCACATATACAGGACATAATATTAGAACATCACCTATGTATTATTTCATAAATGTAGCCACTTGATATGCTTGTACTGTTTTAAGAGAGAGAGAGTGGCTTGAGCGACTTGTAATCTAGGCCTAGTGCCGCCTATAACAGTTGTTCAATATTAATAAAGAGCTTATTTTATTTCTATACTTGTGTTATTCAATGCTTTCGCTATTGACGACTCTGTGAACTTGTTACCAATCACTTATGTATTTATTATTCTGCTGCACTTGGACAATTTGTGCGACTTTGTGGCTTAGACCTCTTACCGCTTGTTCGGATAATGGCCTTGCACGGGCGCGACTTACGCTCGTGCGGCATCATGCCCAAATGGGTCAAGCGATCGTCCCGCGGGAGCGCTGGGGTGGTGATTCGCGCCTGGCTGGGACGGACGATTGCCTGCAGAAGATCGGGATATGACATATGGGCTCCCCAGCACAGAGCCTGTTGTGGTTTTTGCATGAGTACAAGTGATATTGTCATGTATATATCACTTAGAAGGTTGCAGTAGTTTACCCTTGAGTATGTGGCATTATACTATTTTACTTTTGGCATGCTGTTTCTTATACCTTGTTACGTCCCTCTGAGGACCTGGTCCCTTATCAGTTTTGTAGCATAGACCGTTGTGGAGCCTGTCTGGAGTTGCTAATTTGGGTTTCTTTGCCATGTGGGCATGGGTACCAGTTACTTATATCATTTCTACCAAAGTTATACTATTCATTTAAATTATTGATTCATCTGCTGATGTAGCCTAGTTTTTATAGACTCATAATTCTTTTTCGAGTCTATTCGAGCTTGTATGTTACTAGGTGGCCAATTTAAGCACATGTAGCTCCTTCTTGTTGTATTTTGTTCATTGTGGATTGAGGCATAGATATTTATATTTACTGGATTATCTAGATAGTGACCATTATAATACAGTTTATATGTATTCGAGTCGGACCAGAGTCTGTTCGAATGTGTAGCTGGCATGTTACGTGTTCCTAGTCCTACGTATTTTGGGACTGGAGCGTTACATATTTTTGTGGTGGCCCATGCAGGTCCTGAATTAAATCATTTTGGTTACAATACGGTATTGAGCGAGCCTGCGCTAGGATATGTTTATTAATATTTTAATCAACAATTGCTTGAAACTTCTTTTGGTTTCTAATAACGCCTTTGAAACTCATAAATTATATTCGATGATACGTTTCTTGAATCCCTACCATTGATTCTTATACTTTCTTATTTTGGAAGAACGAACACTCGTGCTTGGCTTTTAGTTATATATTTATTGTAGGATATAAGCAGAGTGGTAGAATAATTCATAAGAAGAGTTATCTAAGTTAGAAATGGCTAAGATAGATGACTAGGCAGACTTCTAGAATGAGGTGATAGCTTGGAGTTATATAAGAATTAGCCTTAATAGAGATTTTTTTCCTTATCAATTGATATTAGGACTCATACTATTTACTTAAAATAATTAGAGTTAGGTTATAAGCTTTATCATTTATAAAGATTGGCCAGGATAGATATAGAATTTCCATAATGACGAAGACCACTATGGGGATAATTTGAGAGAATACCCAGTTGAGCCTTAGAATTAGCCATAGCTCCTTAAATAAAAATAGGACCAACCTTATGGAAGACTCTAGGAGATATGATTAGAGATCCTCATTATGAATAGAATAGTTCAATAATACTTGTATCAAGATTAGACCCTAGCTCATATAAAAATTTTATCATCTCATTGAGTTCGAAGAATTTCCACTCAAGGAGATAACCATGACATCATGCTTATGTAATAGGGTAGTAGCCTAGCTAAAAGATTCTAGTAAGAAAGATAGGTTTTAGATGGCAGAGACTAGACGAACAACAGTACAAAGAGATAGACAATAGAATGGAGTAAGTTGAACCAAAACGGGTAGACATTCCAATTGAAGATTAGACGAGTATTGAAGAGTGTCCTTAGCGAATAGTATGCCATGAGTGATAGACCTAAGTACATGCTTAGTTTAGCCTTGACCCTTACCTACTAAGTTAGGAATATGTGAGGTAGATAAAGTTGTAAGGATCGTATATTGTTTACCTATAGCCAGAAGTAGGTTGCTAATAGTATGATGGAGGTTATATAGAATATAACTTATATGAATATAGTATTGAGTTTAAGGATTAGTTGTATTACTCCCTCGACTGTATTCCTATCCTTCCTATCAAATTCTTATCTTGTTTTGCATATACAGCCTCGTGCTTTTGCAATAATGATCCTTCTAATTATAACAATTGAGTAGATCCTTTTTTCCTTTCCAGTCGTGCCCCAGTAAAAAATTAATCTTTTAGTTAGTATCCTCTTCATGGTGTTAATATCCATCTCACTGTAGGTATCAGTTCTTTTCTATTTCTAATTCCCTGATCTAGTCACTGTGTCTTGATTCTCCAGATACTTGTCTAATCGTACCTTATTCAACCCGGTGACCATACTCCCTAGACTTATCACAAACTTCTTTTGTCTTGGTCTGTAGATTCCTTCCTTCATGATTCTCTCAATTCGTCCCTTCGTTATCAATATAATACGATGATCGAAGTCTCTGTACCACCTTACCCTAGTTATACCCGACCAAGTCCTTTCTTATGTTTTTTTGAAGACATAAACTATATAGGAGCAATATTGGTTGGTAGAAATTTTTTTTATAGAGTTATTGACCAATAACACCTGATAGTATCTAGGTTTCCTTAGAGAATCTTTAATTACAGCCAGTAAACTCTAGATTTCTTGTGTCTTTATCTAGGAAATAGGCCATTCCAGAAATCTTGTTAGTAGGACCCTGACTTTAGTTTGGATACCAACTTAATTTTTATAAGTTGGGTAGATCGTAGCCCCCTGGTTTTAGTGTAGGGTTATTTTGGAATTTCAGTGTAAATTTGAATTTATTTGGTATTGATTAGGATTAATTCTAAACGGATTGAATTACCTCTTTAATTTTGTATCCTTTAATACCCTTGTTATGAATCAGATATTTGGATCACAATGCTATCATTTCCTTTCCAACAGCTTCCACCCTTATGACCTAGACTAGCCACTCTATACCCATGACATAACTATCACTCACAAACTCGCCTTTCCATTTTTCGTGTTAGTCATACAATATTCGTGACGCATTTGTGCACACAAATGACACCTAGATATCATTTTTCGTTGTAGACAATTTTAATACGCAATATTGACTCAATTCTTTTGACAACTTTAAAATTTATGAGCCTAACTAGATCTACTCACTCATAACCTAGCTGTTACTTCCAAAGATACACTCCCATGCTCCATATAGACCCCACAACATTCGTGACCTATCTCTTTCTAAACAAAACCCTATACTTAAATATTTAATTCTGTTGTAATTAAATTAAATTGTACATCAACAACCTAATTACCCTAACCACTAATGTACCCGTAGTCCATTCAAGCTAAACTAAGTCCATGACACTTGTGTTGCATTAAATTGAGCCCCATTGTACTCTTTATACAATACTAATTACCTTGATGAATTACATAACCTTTTGACACGTATTGTTGAACTGTTGATCGACATCCATGATATGCAATGAACGGCTTCTCTGTACCATCTCACCCTAGTTGTATTTGACTAAGACATTTCTTATTGTCTTATAAACTCATGACCTAATTAGGAGCAATGAGAACGGGTAAACTTCCTTTATAAAATTATTGACTCAAAAATATTATGGTAGTTCCTAGATTTCTTCTGATAGTCTATGACTACGGTCACAAAAGCCTAAACATCTCGTACCTCCCTGGAAGATAGACTTCTAAAACCCTTGTAAATAGGAGGGTGACCAAAAAATTTACGGCCAACTTTATTCTTATAAGTTGGGTAGAGACTTGATTAAGCGTACCCTTACTCTTAGAATATGACGACAACTAGGATCCCATTGGTAACTTTATCCCCCAAATTGGAGAATCCATATATGACATTCCATATTTAAAATTCTTTTCTACCACTTTTATTTAGATCGTGTCATATCTTTAAACATCCAAGAGTCCGATACAACGAGCCATAGTTAAATTTTGTTCAAAATGAACCCTCTTACTTTCGTCTACCATGCCTAATTATTTTTAGTTTCGAGGATAAATTTTTTATAAGTTTGGTAGATTGTAAAACCCCTCAATTTTAATTTTTAATTTTATTAATTTTATTTTATTTCTAGGAAATTATTTTGTTAAATATTTTTGCTAAGTTAGATAAATAAATTTTCTCCAATTATTTAATCTATATAAAATTTTATATTATAGATAGTAATTTTATACAAAATATCTTGAGTAAAATTATTTATTCAGTGTTACAAAGTTATGAATTTAGTTTATACATAGCTAAATATTTTGGGGGTTCTATTTATATATGTATATTTACTTATATATTAGTTATTAAATAAAATAAAATGAAAAGACTAAACCCAATACCCAATATCCGAAATCCTAAACCCGCTACCCCAGTTCAGTTGTGACCCCTCTCTTCACCAAAATCGTAACCCCCTTCTCTCCATATATATATATAACCTATACATCTGACCTTAAAGAATGAGGCCACCACCACCACCGTCGACCTCGACTTCTAGCGCCACCGCCGACACCGGCTCTGACCGCAGCCTCCCAGCACGGCTGCGACAGTACGAGCGTGGGTGCGTACGCGGGTGATAACGGATGCAGCGGCAATAATCCGGCGTCAACATCCCTACGATCCCTAACCGCGGCCACCCTGTGCACCGGCTGCCGACAGTGCCACCCCTCCGGGCCCCAGGTGGCCCATCGTCAAGGGCACCGGTGGACGATATACGACCCTCTGTTGATTAGCCGATCCTATTTTTCGTTCACACACAAAAAACTGTGTTCAAGGATGCTCTGTTGGAAGGCTTATTTCTCGACCATCTCTCGATCGTTTTGTGAATCAATTTCACAGGTAGACCCTCTTCATACTAGTATAATCAGTTTAATTTAATTCAACTAAAACCTAGTTTAAAATCCTGTTGAAAGTCAAGAAAAATTATGCTTTTAAAATCCAAAATCTCGCGATACGGGTGCATCCCGCTAAACAAGGCAACTTTATCGTGTGCAGATTATACCGGATGGTGCATAACGTAAACGCGAACGTGTGGGCTTTCACGAAACTTGATTTGGACGTGTGTGCACACCGAAATCAACGCGTATCCGTCGAAAAATACCGTATCGGCCTATTATGACACCTTGGCATAACTTCGTGTGTGTTTATCATTTCGAAATGAAACTTGTGCCGTTGGGTTCACAGCATTACACTGGTCCCGTGACCCAGGTTTGGTTTAATTCTGAGAACGTGGACGAAACACCATTTCGCGTGTCCTACGGTTCCACTTAACGGACAATTTCGTGATCGGCTCATCGGAATTCAGTTCTGGATATTTTGTCGAGTTTGTATCATCGTTCTGGGCTCGTAGAAACTAAGTTTGATAAATTTGGAGAACTTTATCTCTGGCTTATTTTTTGGTGCGAAGTGGGCCACATGTGGACCCCACTTTGACCCAAAATTGTCAATTTTGTCCCTGTGTCCAAATTGGGCTTATGAGTAGTCAATCCTAGCTATTTCTTATATTTTGGAAACGTTGGTAATGTCTGTTGCAGCATTCGGAGACGTTCGTACGGATTACATCTTTTCAGAAGTAGTTGACGCATTGAGCTCGCCACTTGGACGTTGCTATATCCAGAATTCAGGCAAGTGTACCTTGCCAAACTTGCAGTAGATCCTTTTATATTATTTTTTTGAGTTTACTATCATATATATATATATTCTTGTGATTTACCTGTTCAACCTAGGACCGTGAGACGTTGCTTAGCGTCCGAACAAGATTCGAGTATCGACGCCGTACGCAGAGTCGTGTAACATCACTTAGAGAGTTGATTCCACGATCCTATGTTTACATGCTTGCTTTACGTAGTACGTCAGACCGTACACTTGACACTATTTTATGTGAAAGAATCCTTCTTGAGGTATTCTTGGTGATTCTGTATAAGATTACAGGACTCGTGATATGAGACTTGCATATTATATACATATATCATTATGACTCATTGTACTAGCTAGAGGTCCTGATCTTGCGTGTTATGGACATGAGAAGTCGTGGACATGAGATGTGAGGTTACATTGGGTGGGGAGAGACACACCATACTACAGGCTGATTAAATATATATATATATATATATATATATATATATATATATATATATATATATATATATATATATATATATATATATATATATATATACTATGTTAGTGGAGGTACCTTAGACTCTGTCCCAGATCTTTAGCTTATTTACTAGCCCTACGAGATATTACTTGCTGCTATGGGATCCCCGACACAGAGCCTGTAGTTTTTTCAGCCTGAGTATGAGTGATGTTCTCATGTGCATATCACTTAGAAGGTTACAGTAGTTTACCCTTGAGTATGTGGCATTATACTATTTTATTTTTGGCATGCTTTTTCTTGTACCTTGTTACGTCCCTCTGAGGACCTGGTCTCTTGCCAGTTATGCAACATAGACCGTTGTGGAGCCTTCCTGGAGTTGCTGATTTAGGTTACTTTATCATGTAGGCATGGGTACCAGGTACTTATATTATTTTTACTAGAGTTATACTATTTATTTATATTATTGATTCATCTGCTGATGTAGCCTAGTTTTTATAGACTCATAATTCTTTCTCGAGTCTATTCGAGCTTGTGTGTTACTGGGTGGCCGACTTTAGCACATGTAGCTCCTTCTTGTTGTATTCTGTTCATTGTGGATTGAGGCATAGATATTTATATTTACTGGATTATCTAGATAGTGACCATTATAATACAACTTATACCTATTCGAGTCGGACCAGAGTCTGGTCGAATTTGTAGCTGGCATGTTACGTGTTCCTAGTTCTACGTATTTTGGGACTGGGGCATTATACTTTATCCCCTCTGAACCGTCGCCTCGAAGTCTGAACCTAAAAGATGGTACAAAATCCTAAAAAATCTTCTCGAAGATTGAGCCAAATCTACTCATTAATGATCTGACAGCCTGACTGAACCGACTATGCGGCAACATGTCTATGCGGTATGTCACTCATATGAGAACAAAAGTGCTCGACCATGCTTTTAGTTTAAAGTATTCCAAATTTGTCATTTTGGAAAACTTTGAAGGGGGTCTTGTAGAAGCATGAAAATCATGCAAGCCGCATGGAGCTCATGCCCCTTCAAAATGACAGTAGGCTGTAGAGGAGCCACATAGAGCACCATGCGACCCGAATAGCCAAGGAGTGGGAAGCCGCATAAGAAGATCCCATGCGGCCTGTACAACCATGAAGTAAGGGGAGCCACATGAGATCCCCTGACATGATATTTAATGCCCGTCAGAAGTTTTGACACACGACTCGTCACCCTGAGCGCCTCAAGAATCGTGAAAGAGGCGACGGCTCATAAAAATACGAAAAGTCACATCAGTGCATTAATAACTTCGTTAGATGTGTCATGCTCCGTGTTCCCTCATATGCGGCTACTGCCCTATGCGGCCTTGTCATTATGCGATAAAAGTGTCCATGCGACCAAGACCAGACGAGAGCTTGCATGTGGCCTTAACGCCATCCGGCCGAATTATCTATAAGACCAAGGCCAAATGAGAGCACATATGCGGCCAAGAGGTTATGCAGCCAAGATATTATGCGACTTTTAGCTTGCAAGATCTGTCCGTTGTAACCAAAAAGATCTCCAAACAATAAGTGTTGACTACGTCCCGCTGACCTAGTCACGCATACAACAGAGTTGAAAAAACTTTGAGATTCTATTAACAACATATCCCAACCGAGGCTACGTGGCAGTCTGTCCGTAGTATGCAACTATATTTGCAACCGCATTATGTTGAAGGAGCCCCATGCGGCCACCAAACAGAGGCATATATGGCACCTATAGTCCGTCAGCAGGATGTCTATAAATAGTAAGGTTACTATACCCTACAAAGCCTCCGGCGAGCTACGTACGTGCATACAAGCTCAAGAGAGAGAAAAGATAATAGAGCATCCTTATTTCTACGTCGGATCGTCAACGGAGTAAAGGAGTTGCTGTAGTACTCGATCTCCATCATCACATTTCCTAGATCAAAAATATTGTACTTAAAATTTTTGTCTAGGATTTTCTTGTGTCACTCTCCATTCCCGATATACATATTTAGAACGTATTTTATTTTAGCATGGTTGCAGGTGCATGAAGACTAGATCCATTCTTTGGTTTAACCTGGTTCATGGTTCATTTTGTGGGTTGGTTCAAGTCATGAGAACCATTGGTTCAACCCTCTACCCTCCTACCATATATAGGCCAACCTCTCATTCTCTCTCTCCATTACTTCATTTTCTTTCTCTCTTGTATTTTCTCTCTCCTTTCCATAGGCAAGTACACCTTGCATGAGAAATTGAGAAACCCTCCATATTAATTGATTATTATATTTTTTGCATGATTTTAGACACTTTTAGAACTTAGAGTTTTCGTATTTAGTGGATGGATTAGTGCATATTTATATTTCTAACTTAGAATTTTTGTGGGCTTTATGATTTTTTTTATTTTTGATCTACTTAACATGTATTTTTGAAAACCAGTTATTGCTTCATGATAGAGCTTTCAATTTTAAGCATTTTGGCTTTTGGTTCACTTGATTTGGACTTAAAATAAGGATTTTATAGTCGAAACAAATTTTTAGTTTTTGGGGCTTCCGCCATGGCCGAATTGCTATTGAAGAAGACGAAGTGCTCATGAGGTCAGCATCATATACGGTAGAGAGTGCTATACGTACTAAACTCTGTGTCGCATGTACTGACCAGTATGCGTCCATCTTGTTGGACGCATGACTGATTATTTTACACAAGTGTCCTTGAGATTCTTGTATTTTAACTCGCTGAACGAATGAGAAATTTGCTAAGTCCAAGAGGCAATCCATGTTGCATGACTCACATGCTACAATCATAGTATGCGGCCACCTTTCTTGGACGCATGACTCTGAACCGTTGGCATATTTCTATGACATTGTCCTTTCTCTCTGACATACTTTATTACATTATCACATCAGTAACATCATTCACACTGTGTCACACCACTGACACTTTATTTATTGGTCGTCACTTCAATAATTGTCCCAAGGAGTAGACTTTAACCTTGAGCATGCGACTACTGAATTCATATGCGGCCAAGTGGTCCATACGATCCTGACCTCATATGCGGCCAAGTGGTCCATGCGACCCAGACTTCATATACGGCCAGGATTTTTCCTGCGGCCCAGACTTCATATGCGGCCAGAAATTCATAAGCGGCCTAGAGACCCATGCGGCCTTGATTGTTTGATTAAATATTTTCATATTTTTTATGATTTATATTTGAGTTAATGCTAGTGTTATGATTCTAAGGAAGAATAGATTTAGTAACCAGGCCTTGTGCCAGACATGACGATATGAACATGGCATAAGTTGAATTGAGATTTCAGTATGAACTAGACTAAGTGGATAGTGACTAACCGACTATGTGCATGACATAAGCTTCATGTTATAATGTGATATTGATTCATGTGACCCAATGTATATGTGGTAATTGGACTCGAATACTGTATCTGTGCTGATACAAATTATTGCCTGAAAGTGTATATGATCGGATGTGCGTCGATGTGCGACATATCGTATCACATGTTAAGTGCTTTATATTTGGGTTGTGCATCAAGAATGCCTCCAAAATTTTGAATGCATGATATTATAATTATATATATTGTTCCCTAGTACGGACATAATAAGCGAGTCAACTACCAAAGCGTGGCTAGAATATTGATTGAATGTTGATACACGCTCGGGAGGATCCAGATTGAACTTCCATGGATTCGTATCTAGTGTGTCCGTGCTTTGTATGATATCTTAAGAAAAATTCTCATGTGACCATTCCTTAGGATTTTGAACACAATATAGGATTAATTAGGTAATTAAAAGTGGTAGTAAAATTTGGAGAAAATAGTATCCCGAGATCATGCCAAAGAACCTTCCTACAGAGATTCATTCTAAGTACGATGTGGGCTGGCCACCAGAGATACTATATATCATACGCCTTAGTTGTCACGCCCCAGTCCCAAAATACGTAGGACTAGGAATACATAAGCATGCCAGCCGTATGTATATGGCAACTCCAATATATGGAAACCATATCACAGGGCATGACTAGATCTCGTTCCCAGAATAAGCGGGACCAGTGTGATACCATGAATCCAATGGCGCAAGTTTTGTCATATTCTGACGATCGTACACAAAATGGGGTGGTATTTTACAAAAGTTGCGATTCGTGGACTTTTTACGGATACGGGTTGATTTCGACGCGCACATATATCCGAATCAACATTCGCGAAAGCCCACAAGTCAGAATATATCATACACGCCTTTTGGTGTAATTGGTACGCGATGAGGCGGTCCAGTTTGGCGGAGCGTATTCCGTATCACAAAATTTTAGTTTTAAAATGTCAAGTTTTTGGTCGTTTTGGAGGCCGAATAATTTAACACATAAAACGAATTAATAAAAACTAAAGAAAAAAAAATTCTCGGTTATATTGGAAAGAAAACCTTTCAATTAAAATTTGAAAATATTAAATAGGTTGGTGGCAAATTGGGCATGAACATGGGTGTTTGGTTCAGAATTTCTGGATTGATTTTGGTCAGTTTTTCGGCCACCTCCGGGTCGATTTTTTGACCAATTCAGGGCACGAAAACTCGTCCCGCTTAAAGGGAATCCTAGAGGGTTAGGTTATGAACGTACATGGACAAACCGCTCGAGAAAATGATGAGAGATGAAGGAGATATCATACCTTGAAGTATGGAAGATGGAGTGGTGCTGCTGCACGCGTGCGCTGATCGGCGGCTTCTGCGGTGGCCCACGGCTGCGGTGGCGCGGCGCGATGGCGCCGACGTCAGGGGGTTCGCTGGAGGTCAGGTCTAGGGTTAGGGTTAAGTTTGTTTGTTTTATATATATATATATATATATATATATATATATATATATATATATATATATATATATATATATATATATATATACGCGTGCGTGCGCGCTGATCGACGGCTTCTGCGGCGGCGCGGTGCAACGGCGCCGACGTCAGGGGGTCGGTTGGAGGTCGGGTCTAAGGTTAGGGTTTAGGTTGTTTGTTTAATATATATATATATATATATATATATATATATATATATATATATATATATATATATGGGAGGGGATCGGGTGTTCCGCTGGGTTTTGAAGGGGGGTTTGGTTTTGATGTGGGGTTAGTTAGTAGGAATAGTTGTTGGTTTTGTTAGGTTTTTAGTTGTTAAGGTTTTAGGTTTAAAATTAGTTATCTTTTCTTTTCTTTTCTTTTTCTTTTTATTTCCATTATTAATATTATTATTACAATTATTATTATTAATAATAACTATTACTATTATTATTAGTAATACTAATACTATTACTTCTTCTTCTTATTATAATAATAATAATTATTATTATTATTACTATTATTATTTCTATTACTATTACTATTACTATTATTAATATTATTATTATTATTACTATTACTATTACTATTTCTATTACTATTTCTATTATTATTATTATTATTATTATTATTATTATTATTATTATTATTACTATTATTGCTATTACTATTATTATTATTGTTATTACTATTATTATTTATTCACATATATTTACATATATTGATGAGACTATATAAAATTCCAAAAAAGAATATTTGCACATAGAATAAATTCTAAAAAATCTATCGTCCTTTAATAAGACTCTAAAATAATAATAAATCATTTTATGAAATAATTATAAATGAGTATTTATATAATTTAATTAATCAATATAATTTATTTTCTAATTAACTATGAAAATACTTTAAAGAAATTCAATAATTTAATAAAAATACTTTAAAATAAAATTTAAAAATTTAGGGGTTTTACATTCTACCCAACTTACAATAATTTCGTCCTCGAAATTAATACTTAACCCATATTCGTAATAAATTACTACAGCTATTAACACTTCATTGCTAGCTTGCAGCGCTTCCTAAAAGGTTATGGTCAGCTACCCTAACACTTTCCTCCCTTATTGTCTATACACTATTTATTTATCCTCTAACTCGTCTATACTACCCAACTTACAAGAATTCTACTAGTAGTCAAAGTTTTTTGAGGCTATTGTCTAGGTTGTAAGGCGAGTTTATTCATTGGGTCAAAAGTTTTTGGGATACTTGTCTGGAATCTCATAACTATAATTTTTCTCTGTAACCGTCAAGTATTGTAGTCTAATATTGCCACGCCACTTGGCCAGTATGTTTGCAAATAATTTGAGTACTCTACTATAATGGTCTAGCTGCAGTTGTCACTATATTGTCAGCGATTTATTATAGTCATCAGTTTGTAACAAGTGCCTTCAACTCTTTCCTAAGCTTAGTCTAAGTTTTAGGACAACAATTAAGGTCTTGAATAACTTTATAAAACTATTAGACGTATGAACTATTTCAACAATCTAACTAATTCCTGTTAGACTAAATGATGCTACTCATGGTTTAAAAATAATAAAAGAATACATATATTATTATAGTGCATATACATAAGGGTTATCATTATGAACTCATCTTTTAGTTATTAATCATTACTAACCCATTTATGTTTTAACTAACAAAATAAGGGTGAGGTTGAAGTAACTCAAACAATTTATGATGGCACGAAAGATGCAACTACGGTAGAAAGACTTAAGCATGGGATAAGGAATGTATATGGAAGATAAGATAAGCCACCCTAAGAGGACGAGATGGTGATAGGAAAGAGAATACTACTACTGCTACTCGTGTCATCCATTAACATCGTGGGTATGCCATCTAGTTAAAATATCAACATATCCTCAAAAATTTTAACACCAAATATATCACATTGTGATATGTCATTAATCACAAAAGATAGTCACAAAGTAAGATGATTGGCCTATGGGGTATATCTAGTACTCTCCGTGTATCAAACTTATACCAAGCACGAACGTTCGTCTTTCCAAAATAGGGAAAGACGAAAAATAATAATAAATAATTCAAGGAGGAGGTGATAGAATACAAGTACGGGGTTCAAGGCGATTTAAAGAATTCAAAAGAGAGTTGTCAGGGCAGTTGTGGATTAAAATCTTATTTTGGTAAATTTCTATTTATATGCTCATATCAGTACAGTTATGTAACCGATACGATATGCTCGAACATGTCTAGAGGGCAAGTATATTCACCTAACATGCTGAGTCAACTATACCTCAATCCACGTACAGTAGTCATGCGAAGAGCGAACCAAGTGTATTTAGGTTGATCAGACCATAATACACTGATTCTGATTTAGATAATGTATTAGTAGGCGTCCCCAATAACACATATGTCATGAACAAGCTCGATACAAGAATAAGCTGGCAAAACTAGGCTATAAAATAGCAGCATAAGCGGAGGTAGTCCAAAAAATATAAGTACGCTTGATTATGATGGAGGAAGGTACAGAATAGTTTAAGTTCACCAAAAAGATCGGTATTGTGTCTCTACAGTTGCCATACTAACTACTTGTCTAAGTCTCTAGTCGACCAAATAGGGGTTTGGGCCTCTAAGTTCTACAGTCTGGGTAAACACTATCTTCTTATGCAAGCCTATAGTTGGTGTCGTCCAATTATACTTTATTAATGGGTCAAAAGGACTATGTGATACTGGGTTACGAGGCATACTACCAAACTTACAAAAATTTAACTAATAGTGTTATTGAACAATAGAGTGTGTATACCTAGTACAAGTCACCTTCATAACCCTTATCAAGCACGAAAGAAAAGATAAGATTATCGTTGTGAAAGGATCAAGCAAGATGCAATACAAGAAATCAAATAAGAATGTGAGATAAAATCAAGGGAGGTGATTAAATAAGTGGATGAGATCCTATATTCTAATCCTATGCGCAGGCTTGCTCGGTACAGTAACGTAACCGAGACAATATATTCTCGACCTGCATGGGCCACCACAAAAATATGTCACGCCCCAGTCCCAAAATACGTAGGACTAGGAATACGTAAGCATGTCAGCCATATGTATATGGCAACTCAAATATATGGAAACCATATCACATACGTACATTATATTATAAATAATAATTCACAAGTGGTATAGATTTATATCATATGTCACAGGGCATAACTAGATCTCATCCACAGAATCAAATAACCAATCAACTATATAACTGAATCAAGTATAAAATGCTTGATAAGAATAAGTAGTTGGGTGGAGACAAATCTACTACCAACTAGAATATAAGAGAAACCCCATAAGTAAATCTAATAAACAATGAGACTCGAAGAGAAGACCTCCTCGAAAGAGAGATAAGTAGCAAGTCATGATCCGTGCTACTGCGAATAGTCAAGATCATCTACACCTGGAAAGGGACCAGGTCCTCAGAGGGACGTAACAAGATATATAGAAGCATGCCAATTGAATACAGTAAAACATGCATAATAGACAAAAAAATATATAAGTACGTTGTACTAGACAATCTATAAGAATATGCATAATGAGGACAACCTTTCGACATATGGGTAGGTATAGGATACTCTATCTATCTCATAACTCACACACACGTCCATGGACATCATCAGCCGTCATACCGCGAGGGTAGCGACCATCGTGACACCATAAGCTGACATATCGCGAGGGTAGCGACTATCGTGACACAACTCCCGTAGTGCGTGCTAGTTACTACGGTTTACCAGAGTGGGTAGCTCATACGCCTACTGATTGTCCTCTCCTCCCATGATACTATGTGTCAAGTGTGTGTCAACATATATATAGTTTATAATTATGACTGAAAAAATACGTATATAATTAATATATAAAATATGATAAGCATGCAAAATACTATAGGCAATTTGGCAAGGTATCTTGCCTGGCAAGAAAGCTGCGAAGTATAAGCGTCTAAACGTCAAGCACAGGGATCAGAAACTATGGCATCAGAATGAACGTCTACGGATACTGAAATAAATATCACCAACGTTCCCAGAATAAGCGGGATAGCTAAAAAACACTACCCTTTCGTCCAATTTGGACACAGGGGCAAAACGGTAATTTTAGATCAAAGCGGGGTCCACTTGTGGCCCACTTTACATCAAAATATATGCCAGAGGTAAATGTCTCTAAATGGGACAAATTATAGGTCAAACAAATTCTAAACATCGATACGAATTCAACGGTATGTCCAATTTTGGATTTCGGTGAGTCGATCACAAATTCGCCCTTCAAGTCAACTTGTGGGCCACGAATAGGCGGCTTGGTCAACTGTCTTAGAATCGCTTGAACTTGGGTCACAGGACCAGTGTGATACGATGAATCCAATGGCACAAGTTTTGTCGTATTCTAACGAGCGTACACAAAATGCGGTGGTATTTTACCAAAGTCGTAATACGGGGACTTTTTACGGATACGGGTTGATTTCGACGCGCACACACGTCCGAATCAACTTTCACGAAAGTCCACACGTCAGAATATACCATACGCGCCGTTCGGTATAATTGTTATGCGACAAGGCAGGCCCGTTTGGCGGGGCGTACTCCGTATCACAAAATTTTACTTTTAAAATGTTAAGTTTTTGGTCATTTTGGAGGCCGAATAATTTAACACATAAAACGAATTAATAAAAACTAAAAGAATAAGAAAATTCTCGGTTATATTGGGAAAAAAATCTTTCAATTAAATTTTGAAAATATTAAATAGGTTGGTGGCAAATTGGGCATGAACATGGGTGTTTGGTTCAGAATTTTTGGACTATTTGGTCAGTTTTTCGGCCATTTTTTGGTCGATTTTTTGACCAATCCAGGGCACAAAAACTCGTCCCGCTTAAAGGAAATCCAAGAGGGTTAGGTTATGAACGTACACAGATAAACCGCTCGAGAAAAGGACGAGAGATGAAGGAGATATCATACCTTAAAGTATGGACGTCGGAGTGGTGCTGCTGCACGCGTGTGCGCGCGCTGATCGGCGGCGGACGGCGGCGGCGCCGGCGTCAGGGGGTCGGCCGGAAGTCGAGTCTAGGGTTAGGGTTTAGGTCGTTTGTTTAATATATATATATATATATATATATATATATATATATATATATTTATAAGGGAGAGGGGATCGGGTGTTCCGCTGGGTTTTGAAGGGGGGGTTTGGTTTTGCGGTGGGGTTAGTTAGTAGGAATAGTTGTTGGTTTTGTTAGGTTTTTAGTTTTTAAGGTTTTAGGTTTAAGATTATTTATCTTTTCTTTTTCTTTTCTTTTCTTTTGTTTTTGTTTTTCTTTTTATTTCTATTATTAATATTATTATTACTATTATTATTTGTATTAGTATTATTATTATTAATAATAACTATTACTAATATTATTAGTAATACTATTAATATTACTTATTATTATTATTATTATTATTACTATTATTATTTCTATTACTATTACTATTACTATTACTATTACTATTACTATTACTATTACTATTACTATTACTATTATTATTATTATTATTACTACTACTATTATTATTATTACTACTATTACTATTACTATTACTATTTCTATTATTATTATTATTATTATTATTATTATTATTGCTATTACTATTATTATTATTATTACTATTATTATTTATTCACATATATTTACATATATAGATGAGACTATATAAAATTTTAAAAAAGAATATTTGCACATAGAATAAATTCTAGAAAATCTATCGCCCTTCAACAAGACTCTAAAATAATAAAAAATTATTGTTTAGAATAATTCTAATTGAGTATTTATATATTTAATTAATCAATAGAATTTATTTTATAATTAACTATGAAAATACTTTAAAGAAATTCAATAATTTAATAAAAATACTTTAAAATAAAATTTAAAAATTTAGGGGGTTTACATTAGTGGAGTGTAGTATCTGACCTAATATAATATATCGAGCCACTATTTCACTATGGAGCATTGGAACCGCTAATACCGTATTTTTAGCGCAGTGGCCCTACAAGGGACTGGTGCATCCTGCAAGTGTATGTATATTCCTTTTTTGGTTTGGTTAGCTCATGTTCAGCAGTAGCGTGATATGAGGATACCTATTATGCATTATTTCTGAGATAACCTCAGACTCCACAAAATAGCAAGTCGTACAAGTGATTGGCGATATAAGAAAAAGGACTTGGTTGTGATTGTATTATTCGGTTAGTAGCCTAGGGAAATGGACTATCATAGTGTGATGGTTCAACCCTTGTCCTTGTTTGGTTGTAGGGTTGGGCCTTTGTGCCAAGATATACTATGGACCAAAGTTACGACACTGAACCTATTTATTATTATATAATTACTTCTTGGATTTTTGTTTCTCTATTTCGTGCTTTCTTTGTTGTACTTGCTATTTGGGGTCTAACCCCACTGATTTTGCATGGCTAGGTTTCGAGCCAGCACCCAAGGATCCAGCATACTATCCTCCAACTTATCGCGCATACCAGGAACATTGTCGCAGAGGATAACGAATAAGTTTCTTCTTCCTTGCTTGTCGTTGTACATTTTCTTCTTTTTGGCATTTAGCCACCAGTACCTGTTAGCCGGCACGTCTGGACATTAGTCTTCTTACATGATTGTATTAAATCAGACTGCAGCTAATCACTATTATGTATTTTTGATACTCTGCCAGCTTCTTATTTTGCACAACTGGTCTCTAGAATATTTTGAGAAAATGTTTGGGACGCCTTATTGCTTTATCATATATGCTCTATGGTTACTGTTTCTTATTTGAATGATTGAGACATAGAAGTTCTTGACCATAGGAGACTTGATTGTAGCATGAACCCCCTTATCTTATTACAGCCATAATCGCCGTATGACGTATAGTACCTTGTACGGGGTAGCTGACCATATCCGTCTCAGTATTCCAGTACTGGGGCGTGACACCTTGTACTTTTTCTTTGTTGTTAAACAAAACTTTCCCAAACTTACACTGATGGAAAACATATTAGGTAGCAAGTACCTCAAAGGAAGCCACACTATAAACTAAAATTGGCATGCAAGCATAATAAAGAGAGATATAAAAAGACAACAAGTAAGCAATATGTTATAAAAAGTAAACAGGAATCAAGTCAGAATATATAACTACATGATCAAAAACATGGCATGAGCAAGTACAAAAACAAAAACAAGTACATAAACAAGAATGGAAATAATCTATTAGTCATGGTCAATCTTGAAGTACGGCTTGCTATATTAGAAGCTTTTTGTTCAATCATTGCAATATAACTGATTAATTGATAGAACACATTCATTGCATCGGTCTTTGGACAACTAGTGCACAAGGTCAGTCTCTTGAGCGGTTCCTGGGGCACTGGGGATCGTTCGGCCTGGGAGAGCTAATCGAACCACCTTGAGACACGTAGTCCTCGCGATTAGGGGGGTGTCCTATCTAATAGTTAGCCTGGGTTTGTAGTCCCAATTGCTATTCATGGGTTTTTTCGTGGACCATCATGTAGTTAGGGCGCATGCTAGGTTTACCTTCTTCCATACCTAATACTTGATGCCAAGATTGATTCATAAGTTTATTCATATATACAAATTGTGGCTAACTTGTGTATCTACTGTCGAGATAACCGTTCGGCCGTGGGTAAAAAATTATCATATGCATAGTTCAATCTATCGATTATGTTTCTTTGCATGAATTGTTAAAAAAACCTAGACAACTAGAAAGATCACATAATAGTAATGCTAGCTTCACATGTTTACTTAGTGTGGATTTCTAAGTGAGTTTGGCCACGGTTGCTCACCAGTACATGTTATAGTACTGACCACGTTTGTGGAAAAATCTTCAGGTTCTGGTAGCGAGAGTTTGGCAAGCATTTTGAAGCTTTAGGAGCGCATCCCTTCAAGCGGAACCATGCTCGTGCTGCTTTCCAAGGCTTTCCTCTCCAGTATGTAAGGTCTTCATCTGCTAGGTGTTTTGATTTTGGTCCTACTAAATGGATATGATGCTTGGGCATTGTGGCTAGTTTTTTGGGTTTGTAAAAAGGGATGTTAGCCATCTATGGCATATTTTGTAATCAGCCAATCAAGTACTTTGTAATCTAATCTTCAAGTATTTAATAAAGAAAGTATTTGTATTTTTATCAAATGTGTTCAACTTTAGTTATCTTCATTTAAATTCTGTGCCTCTATATATGTATATTTTTGTCTAACTTGTGTCTTGTGTAGGTACTATGCCTTGTGAAAGCGTGACATAGGCTTGCACGGCATTATGCCCAAGCGAAGACGATCAATTGCGTAAGGACCAAGCGAGGACGATCGGCCCTTACGGGATCAGAGCATGACAGCAACAGTAGCAAAGGAAGAAGACCCGATACGCAAGATAGTTGAAGAATTTATGGATATATTTTCCAACGAGCTTTCCGGATTACCCCCAATTAGAGAAGTAGAGTTCTGTATAGAGTTGATGCTTGGAGCATAACCAGTATTCCAGAAGGTATACCCAATGTCACCATCAGAACTTGATCAGTTATATTGACACGTGAAAGAACTGAAGGCGAAGAAGTTTATTCGGACCAATAGATCACCGCAGGAGCACTAGCGGTATTGGTGAAGAAGAAGGATGGATCGATGCGGTTGTGTATGGATTACAGGCGGTTGAATACAGTAACTGTGAAGAACAAGTACCCATTGCCCAGGATTGATGTTTTTTGACCAATTAAGCGTGGCAAGAGTCTTCTCCAAGATAGATTCATGATCATGATATCATCATGTACGAGTTTAGGACCAAAATATATTGAAGACAGCATTTAGGTCACGATATGGGCATTATGAATTCCTAGTTATGTCATTCAGACTAACTAATGCTCCAGCGATATTCATGGATTTGATGAACCATATCGTCATGCCATACTTGGACCAATTTGTGGTAGTATTCATCGATGATATTCTTGTGTATTCTCGTAATGAGGAGGAGCATGAAGAACATCTCAGGATAGTACTACAAACTTTAAGGGAGAACCAGTTATATGCGAAGCTTAGTAAGTGTGATTTTTGGCTGGATCACGTATCCTTTTTTGGGCATATTATTTCTGGAGCAGGAGTGTCAGTTGATCCCCAGAAGGTAGATGCAGTAGAGAACTAGCCAGTTCCAAAGACAGTAGCAGAAGTGCGTAGTATTCTGGGCTTGACAGGATACTACAGAAGATTTGTGTTAGACTTTGCTAAGATCTCGGCACCTTATACTCGGTTGACCAAGAAAGTTAAATTTGTGTGGTCAGTGGAATGCCAGATAGACTTTGAAGAGTTGAAGAAGAAGTTAATTTTTGCACCAATTCTTACTCTTCCAGTAGGCTCCGGAGGATTCACAGTGTATTATGATCCATATGGCAAGGGACTTGGATGTGTTTTGATGCAACAAGGAAGAGTGATAGTGTATGCTTCTCGGAAGCTCAGGAATCACGAGAAGAACTATCCAACTCATGATTTAGAGTTAGCAGCAGTAGTGTTCGTACTTAAGTTGTTGAGGCACTACTTATATGGTGATCGAGTAGAAATATTCACGAATCATAAGAGTTTGAAGTATGTATTCATGCATATGGACCTGAACAAGAGGCATAGAAGGTGGCTAGAGTTATTGAAAGACTATGACGTGGAACTTCAGTACCATCCAAGCAAGGCTAATGTAGTAGCTGATGCACTTAGCAGAAGAGGTAAAAAATTTAGGTTGACTACTTAGTGGCACATTCTAGAGGAGTTACAAGAGATGGGTATCGAGATAGTACTTCCACAGAGTACAGGAGTTCAGGCTGGCCTATAGATTCAGTTAACTTTGGTAGATAGAATTAAACTAGCTCAGGCAAAGGACCCGAAGATTCAAAAGCTACAAAAAAAATGTTAGTCAGGTCTTCGGAAGGAGTTAACAATACATACAGATGGAATACTAAGGTTTTTGAATTATTTATGCGTACCGAGCGGGGACATTCGACAAAAAGTTATGACTGAAGCACACAGTTCCGAGTATTCCATTCATCCGGGAGGCACGAAGATATATCAAGATATCAAGCAATACTTTTGGTGGAACAGAATAAAGAGAAAATAGCACGCTTCGTATCACGATGTTTGATATATCAGCAAGTGAAGGCAGAACAACATAGACCTGCAAGATTATTGTAGCCGCTCCCTATTCTAGAATGGAAGTGGGAACACTTCACGATGGACTTTGTGACCGGTTTACCGAGATCACCGACTGGTCGAGATGCAGTTTGGGTAATAGTGGATCAACTTACTAAAGTGGCACATTTTCTCCCCTTCAAAGTTAGACAGTCTATAGAGCAGTTGGCGAATTTGTATATGCAACATGTTATAAGACAGCATGGAGTGCCAATAAGTATAGTATCAGACCGAGATACAAGGTTCACTTCTTATTTCTAGAGAAGCTTGCACGAGAGATTGGGTACCAAGTTAAGATTCAGCACAGCCTACCACACCTAGACAGACGGACAATTAGAGAGAACTATCTAGATCTTGGAGGATATGCTACGAGCCTTTACCTTAGACCTTGGTGGATCTTGAGAAAATCACCTTCACTTGGTAGAAGTTTTGTATAACAATAGTTATCAGGATAGTATTCAGATGGCACCTTTTGAAGCACTGTACAACAGGAATGGTAGATTACTGTTGGCTTGTGATGACATAGGTGAGCGAAAGATGTTAGGCCCCAAAATGATCACACAGACAGTAGAAGTTGTCAGAAAGATTAAAGAGTGACTTCAGGTTGTCCAAGACCAGCATCATCATTGGACAGATCAGCATAGTAGACCTTTAGAGTTTCGTGTCAGCGACCATATATTTTTGTAGATTTTTTCTACCCATGGAGTCATTAGATTTGGGTTTTACGGAAAGCTTAGTCCACGATACGTTGGGCTGTTCGACACTCTCGATCGGGTAGGCAATGTGGCATATCGTCTTGCCCTTCCACCTTCGCTATATGAGGTGCACAATATATTTCATGTATCTCAGTTGTGTAGGTATATCCCAGATCCGAGTCATATCCTAGACTATTCTGAATTAGTTGTTGGTACCGACTTATCTTATGGGGAGTAATCCGTCTCTATTCTGGATGGAAGAGAGAAGGTACTCAAGAACCAGACTATTTCTCTTGTCCGAGTTGCCTGGGGACATCACACTCTTGGAGAATTAACGTGGGAGCGCGAGGACGATATTTGATCTCAGTACCCACACCTTTTCGATTCAATAGGTATATTCTACCTTATGCCTTCGTATCTAGATTCCGTGATCAGGTGGTCACCTATATGTTGTGATGATATTGCTTGCATGTATAGTTTTACTAATAGGATTTTATCGTGCTTGTCCTGACTTTTCTAGCTTACTTGGATACGAATTCCAAGGACAATTTTTTTAAGGTGGATAGAGATGTCAATCCCAGTTCCTAATATACGTATTTGGAACGTATTTTATTTTAGCATGGTTGCAGGTGCATGAAGACTAGACCCATTCTTTAGTTTAACCTGGTTCATGGTTTATTTTGTGGCTTGGTTCAAGTCATGAGAACTATTGGTTCAACCCTCTACCCTACCATATATATTCCAACCTCTCATTCTCCCTCTCCATTACTTTATTTTCTTTCTCTCTTGTGTTTTCTCTCCCCTATCCATAGGCAAGTACACCTTACATAAAAAATTTAGAAACCCTCCATATTAATTGATTATTATGTTCTTTGCATGATTTTAGACATTTTTAGAACTTAGAGTTTTCGAATTTGGTGGATGGATTAGTGCAGATCTACATTTCTAACTTAGGGTTTTTGTGGGATTCATGAGTTTTTCTTGGATTTGATCTATTTAACATGTATTTTTGAAAACCATTTATTAATTCATAATAGAGCTTTCAATTTTAAGCGTTTTAGCTTTTGGTTCACTTGATTTGGACTTAAAATAAGGATTTTATGGTCGAAACAAAATTTTGGTTTTTAGGGCTTTCGCTATGGCTGAATTACTATTGGAGAAGACAAAATGCTCATGTGGCCAGCATTATATGCTGTAGAGAGTGCTATGCAGCCTGAACTCTGTGCCGCATATACTAACCAGCTTGCGTCCATCTTTTTGGACCCATGACTGATTATTTTACACAAGTGTCCTTGAGATTCTTGTATTTTAACTCGCTGAACGAATGAGAAATTCCCAAAGTCGAAGAGGCAATCCATGTGGCATGACTCACATGAGATAAGTAGAGCATGTGGCCACCTTTCTTGGACGTATGACTCTGAACCATTGGCACATTTCTATGACCTTGTATTTTCTCTCTAACATACTTTATTGCATTATCACATCAGTTAAATCATTCAATCTATGTCACACCACTGACACTTCATTTATTGATCGTCACTTAAAAACTTGTCCCAAGGAGTAGAATTTAACCCTGAGCATGCGACCCTAACTTCATTTGCGGCCAGGATTTCCCCTACGGCCCAAACTTCATATGCGGCCTAGAGACCCATGCGACCTTGATTGTTTGATTGAATAATTTTTTATTCTTTTATGATTTATATTTGAGTTAATGCTAGTGTTATGATTCTAAGGAAGAATGGATTTAGTAACCAGACCTCGTGCCAGATATGACCATGATCTAAGATTGGCTATGAACATGGCATAAGTTGAACTGAGATTTTAGTATGAACCAGACTAAGTGGATAGTGATTAACCGGCTATGTGCATGACATAAGCTTTGTGTTACAATATGATCTTGATTTGTGTGACATAATGTATAATTGGTAATTGGACCCGAATACTGTATCCGTGTTGATGCAAATTATTGCCTGAAAGTGTATATGATCGGATGTGCCCCGAGGTATGACATACCATATCACGTGTTAAGTGATTTATATTTAGGTTGTGCATCAAGAATGCCTCTAAATTCCTGAATGCGTGATATTATAATTATATATATTATTTTCCTAGCACGGGCATAATAAGTGAGTTAACTACAAAAGCGTGGCTAGGATATTGATTGAATATTGCATAAACGCTCGGGTGAAACCAGATTAAACTTTCATGGATTCATATCTAGCGTGCCCGTACTTTGTACGACATCTTAAGAGAAATTCTCATGTGACCACGCCTTGAGATTTTGAACACAATATAGGGCTAATTAGGTAACTAAAAGTGATAATATATTTGGAGGGAACGGTATCCCGAGATCATACCAACGAACCTTCCCACAGAGATTTATTCTAAGTGCGCTGTGGGCTGGCCACTATAAATACTGTATATCATTTGGCTTAATGGAGTGTAGTATCTGACCTAATATAATATATCGAGCCACTGTTTCCCTATAGGAGCATTGTAACCTCTAATACCATATTTTTGGCGCAGTGGCCCTACGGGGGACTGGTGCATCCTGCAAGTGCCTGTATATTCCTTATTTGGCTCGGTTAGCTCATGTTCGGTACTGATGTGATCTGAAGATACCTATTATGTATTATTTCTAAGATAATCTCAGACTCCACAAAATAACAAGCCGTACAAGTGATTGGCTGATATAAGAAAAATGACTTGGTTGTGATTGTATTATTCGGTTATTAGCATAGGGAAATGAACTATCATAGTGTGATGGTTCAACCATTGTCCTTGTTTGGTTGTAGGGTTGGGCCTTTGCGCTAAGATATGTCATGGACCTAAGTTACGACACTGAACCTGTATTATTATATAATTACTTCTTAGGTTTTTGTTTCTCTATTTCGTGCTTCCTTTGTGGTACTTGTTATTTGGGGTCTAACCCTACTGGTTTTGCATGGCCAAGTTTTGAGCCATCACTCGAGGATCCAGCGTACTATCCCCCAACTCATGGCGCGTACCAGGAACATAGTCACCGAGTATAACGAGTGGATTTTCTTCTTCCCTGCTCGTCGTTGTACATTTTCTTCTTCTTGGCGTTTAGCCACCGACACCTGTTAGCTGCCACGTCTGGACATTAGTCTTCTTACATGATTATTTTAAATCAGACTGCAAATAATCACTATCATGTACTTTTGATACTCTGCCAGCTTCTTATTTTGCACAGTTGGTCTCTAGAATATTTTGAGAAAGATTTTGGGATGCCTTATTGCTTTATCATATATGCTCTATGGTTACTGTTTCTTATTTAAATGATTGAGACATAGAAGTTTTTGACCATAGGATACTTGATTATAGCATGCACCCCTTATCTTATTACAGCCATGATCGTCGTAAGATATATAGTACCTTGTATGGGGTAGCTGGCCATGTTCGTCTCCGTATTCCGGTACTATGGTACTGGGGCGTGACACCTTGTACTTGTTGTTTGTTTTTAAATAAAAGTTTTCCAAACTTACACCGATGGCAAACACACTAGATTGCAAGTACCATAAAGGAAGCCACACTATGAACTAAAATCGACATGCAAGCATAATAAAGAGAGATATAAAAAGACAACAAGTAAGCAATATGTTATAAAAAGTAAACATGAATCAGGTAAGAATGTATAACTACATGATCAAGAACATGGCATGAGCAAGTACAAAAACAAAAACAAGTACATAAACATGAATGGAAATAATCCATCAATCACGGCCAATCTTGAAGTAAGGCTTGCTATATTAGCTAATTGATATTACCATAAATTCTGTTACTAACAAATATATTTTAAGGTTTTCCAATCGATCATATGCACTATAGTCTATCCAAGTTATCTAGGAAAAATCTTGTCAAGGCAAGTACAAGTATAATATACACCATACCTCAGATGTTCTCATATAGGTATCACTCGACGCTGAGCTAATATCATGATGCATCACTTATCAGTGAGAGAGAAGTGTGACCCTTATGATGGAGAGCTTCAACATCCATAGGTTTGACTGAGATAACGAGACTACATGCAACCTAGAAACCTTTCCTCCAAATGAATCTAGGTAACAAGTCTAGTTATTAAAACTAAATATTTTATTTAGAATTGTAGGTCGTAGGCATCCGAGATCCATCCTATACATGATACTCCCTCGAAGATATGCAAGACTGGACAAGATTGACATATACAAGCAAGGCTACAAGACAAGCTAGCAAACCACGTTGCTATGATTAATATCTTCTAGAGTGCACAACGACGAGCCATAACGGGAATCTATACAAGATCAATACAATACATGTCAGGCAAGTACAATATAAGTCAGGAACATGATGGACAATACCAAACATGATATCGGTGCCTCACCATCAATGATAAGTCAAGAACTGTATGTTTCCATAATCATGCCAACTAGCGAATATCCAAAAGATACCAACGTATCTGGATATTGCGATATAATGTGACATGATGCTCTAGCACGCGACATGTAAGCAATGTGTAATGCAGATACCATCATGCACTGGGCACAGGTACCACAACAATCAAGTCCAGGAATCAACAATCAAAGACAATCATGCTTAGGTCGTAAGCATTCAAGTGTGAGACGCAAAGGAATAGACAAAATCAGGAAAAAATAGAAATCAACGTTTTAGACCAATATATCGACGGTGTACCGTAGTATACCAATGGTGTACTGCGGTATACCAGCGGTATACTGAAAAACCACAACAGGTTTGGACCACAGGGAAAATGACACAACCCACTATACTAGCGGTGTACCATGGTATATTATTTTTACTGAAACTTTACAAGTGCAATAGTCGTATTCCGTAATATGGTATTTTGGTGTTAAGTTAGGTAGACTATCTATGAAATTATTTTATCTTAATAATTTCTGATTGGGTAAAGAAATGAATTTCATTCTTTATATATATATATATATATATATATATATATATATATATATATATATATATATATATATATATATATCCTAAGAGAAGCAAAACCCACCCACCTAACACCCACCAAATTTGACCTCCACTCCTTACTCAGCATAAGTGCTGGCCTCTTCTCTTTCATTCCCCCTCTTCCATGTGAAACATGGCAAAACCTCATCCTTTTTCATTTCCAAAAGCATAACCCAACTCCAACACCAACACCCTTACATAAATATCTTCTCTTCCTATTCTTTCCTTCCTCACTCTTTCTCTCCTCCCTCATATTGCTGTTCCTACTGCTGCGGCTACTGCCGCTGCTACTGCACTGCTGCTGTTGCGGCCGCGCACCCTGTCGGTCACCTCACCTCCACTCTTCCGGCCTTCTTCCTCCTCCTACGACTCCTCCTTCTCCTTCAATTCAAAACCTAGGTATACTGCTCATTCTCCTCCAATTTTTCTTTTCTAGATCTAGGTTAATTTCTAGAAATATATTTATATATAATTGTTGTCATGGAAATAGGGTTGAAATTGAGTGATTTAGGAATTTGAAAGAAAAACCTAGGTCACCTAAAGACAAGGCAAGCCCTCTTCTCAATTCTTTTTCATCTTTTCCTCTTCCATGAATTCTTGTTTGTTCATATTTTATCGTAATCTTATATTTCTTCCATAATTATGTATACTTATAGATTTATTTGGATTATTGATAGTTGTAGGCTAAACCTATCGAAATATGAAATTACCCCTTGAATCATAATTAGTTAGTTGTCAAATTTAGGATTCTAACTTTAGGAAAAATCTGAATTCATCTTTAGCCACTCTATGTCGATTTTAGGTTTCGATTGGAATAATTCTTAGTTGATTTTGAGAATGATGTACGGCTATCCGAAAAGAAAAAAAATAGAATTAATTTCATGTTTGTGTGATCTTCTAGATACAATTATTAACAATTAAGATCATGGTCCTATCGGGTACTTACGATACAAGTTTAGAAAACTTTTTAACTTGATCTCGGATCCCAAAAGATTATTTTTAAATTATATTCAACCGATGGTAGGATTAATGTTAGTTCCGTTATTTAAATTAGACTTGGTATATCTTCAAAATGCTTTATCTTATCTTCGGATAAGCTTTGCGACAACTATCAACTCAAATTGAAATAATAATGATTAATCAGAGCACACCGTTGTCAAAAATAAATTTTAAATTATATTTTAAATAATATATATACCTATATATTATTAACTAGTTTCTCAAATGAATCGGATACCTTTGATATTGATTCTCAAGCGCTTCTGACTCTCAAGCCCTTCTGACTCAATTTTTAGGGTTTCGAAAAGGTCGTTCATGACTAAAAGTTGAAATTTGATCTATACATATACAATTTTATATACACAATCTACCTTGGATATAGTAGTCATAGTACTAAAGTATCGATATCATATATGATAGACCATGTTGGGTCTAAGATTTGAATTTTAGGTCAATTCATAATAATTTAGTTAAGATTTTATATCTCTCTAAATTGATTGACATTTATACAGCCATTCGGAAACATCAAACAGTTTGAGTTTAGTTTGGGTGAGTTTATAGACCAAGACTAGGTCAATTTAACTAATTATAACTTGAATTTAGCCTTATCTCATATATATTAATTTTTATTTTAATAATATTGTAAGTGAATCTTCAATTTGATATATAGCTTTTAGCATATAAGGATTTAATAGATGTTTGAGTCCGAAAAGTGATCGTTTTGGCCATTTTGAACATATTTAATTATAATTCAGCTTTTGTACTAGACTTAGAGTCCAACTATGATGTTTGGGATATTTAAATTTTTTTTGGGTTATATCGATTTGGTCCTTATACTTTGGGTTATGATTGTATATAAGATCTGAAAGTGATATTTTGATAGATCTATAACATTCAACTCTAATTTTCTTGTTAGGTTATATAGTCACAAATTCAATTTTAAGTTTGTTGAAGTTTTCTAGAACTTCAAAAATTCTGAAAACACTAAATACCATTTATACATAACTACATGGTTGATTAAGTTTACAAAAAATGACACTTGAATATTTGAATGTTTAATACCTTACAAACAAGATGTTTGACACACGAGCTACTAGGAATTGTATTTCTCATTTTTGTTTGATTACACTATTTAAATGTTTGTTTAACTAATGAATTTTGACTTGTACTTAGTTTCTGAGTTTGTGTAGCAAAATCTGGATCAGTGTAAATTGCTAAAAATAGCTAATTGCTAAGAAAATGCATTGCATTGGTAAGAAAGTTTACGTTCATCATTCAAATATCAATATATATAATTTTTTTGTGGTTTCCAGTATATAGTTGTTCCACCAAAGGGGTCGGCGTACCCAGGAAATGCTACGGAGGGTTGCTCCGGGTCTTATATAAATTGTAAAATTTCTGGAGTCGAAATACAAAGGAGACTCTGCCGAAATTATTAAGAATTTTGGGAGTTGCCATATATAATTTAGCGACGGACCTCTGACAACTTTAATTCAATTTTAATTAGGATACGATTAGCAAGAGTCCAGGATACGTAGGACATGGACACAAGTCACACAACTGAAATCTAAATTTAGATTCCTGATTTCTGTATAAGTTGAAAGAAAATAATATTTTCTAGAATTTGTGTCCTGGTATTTTTGATTATCCCGAAATTGAGTTGGGATAAAAACTTTGATACCTGCCTCCTGGATTATGAATGAGATAGTAAACCTGTATTATGTTATATCTTGAACATATATTTTTGCATATTGATAGTGAACATGATATACAGATTAGAAACTTAATGCAAGATAATAGAATATGAATTGTTTGTAGGTTTAGGTTAGAAAGTATTGACCGGGGGAGAACAACTTGAATTCTACCTACGAAATTCCGTAATATAATAACAACAACAAAATCTGATCAGCAATTAAGCTCTTTCGTAAGGCCTTACGAATTGAGTGTGTGAGGCTTAGCTCACTTACATGTCCTGTAATTATAAACCTATTTTGATTAAAAAGATCGATTATATAAAATTGATATTATATCCTATTTTATTCACTGAATGTGAGAGGGCCAGAATCTAAGCACCGTGCCACCCTGCCTACCACAGCCTGATCCCTGGTTATGGGATTATTGTTGGAAATAGTTATTATGGTTTTTCAAAGAGTCGTTCTCTAAATTGCATCATCATCATTTAGGGAACTTGTCTTTGTTTGTGATTGCGATTGATTATTGATTTCTTAGCTAGGGTGTACTGCTTGCTAGTCAACTGGTACGTAAGTTGTTCCGGTGCCGTGATTCATTTCCTTGTCCTTGTTTGGTGTAGGGGTGGACTACTGTACTGATGACAGGTTACGAAATTCAGTTAACGAAGCAGATATTGATAGATGTTAGATGTTATACGGTAAACTATTGTTCGTTGATGCATTATGCTTAGTAATTATGATTATGACTGTGATTATGATTATAATTGTAATAATTATGAGTTTGACTTATTATGTTGTAAGTATAAGGCGAACACTGAGAAATTTACTAGAATAAAATTTAATCAGAATCATATTTTAAGTTAACGCTTTAATCATTTTGAATTATCCAGTTCCTTTATTTTGGAATTCCGAGAATCCTATTTTTTCTCAGGTTCTCGATTTATTTTATTTTACTTCCATCCTTGACTGAGGGCTTGCATGTCATTTGACGACCTAGTATTGTTCACTAGTTTTTGTAGCAATACCAAAGGAAGCTGCTATCAAATATTGAAGAACAGTTAGAGAGCAAGAACTTGATGCTACTATTTCAGGAGATATACTGAAACTAGATTGTTCTTATTATTTATTAAAGGTATAGTTGTTTTGTTATATATATTGGGTTAAAAGTTGTAATCGGGTATAATATCAAAATTTCTATTTATAGTTTAGAATATCTTGTAATCAACTTGTTATTTAATATATTATGCACCATGTGACCTGTTATAATCCTATCCTAAAACCTTACGGGCGACAATCACAAATACGGGTACAGATGTATTCGTATGGTGCGTAGCCTGGAGATGATATTATGTATCCGGCTCATCGTATACTAGGAAGCGGGATGTGACACATCTTTTAGTGGTGGCCCACACAGGTCTATCTTTTGGGAAACATATGTAGGTCCCGAAAGATAAAGAACCTAGGATAGGATGAAGACCAAACTTTGAGGAGACTTATATAAGTTAAGTTATGAAAATCTAAGATATGCTCCCAGGAAAGATCTATATAGAACCTAGAATAGAAAATACCTATAGGTTTATTTATTTAGACTATGTTTCATATATCCTTACTTGATGGGTTTCCTACTGTCATCCCATACAAGAATTAAGGGTATAGATGATATTCAGGAAATCAAGGGTATTATAAGGATAGATATGACCAAAAAATTTAGGTTAAGTAATTCAGAGAGTATTGGACAAGTATTCTCATTTGAATTGGTGAGGGATTTAGAAAATTCTTTAAGGATCTCAAACTGGGTATCCTTAGGAAACCTGGAGTTCAGATTTACCTAGAACTATTATATAGTTAAAAATCAAAAAGGTATAAGGGTTATGAAGCCAATAGGCCAATGAGGATATATACTTCTATTTAGATTGGGTGTAATATTTATTATGGGGATTATAGATATATAATATAACTTGGAAGAACTATCGGGTAAGCTAGTACTAGCAATATATTGCTTAAAAAATATGTATAACATATATATTGTATATGGTTATTTAAGGTATCATACATCGCTCTCTTGATATTATTAGTGTTTAAGTCCTGACTCATTCCCCTTTTCTTATTGAAATTTCAGTATCTGATCATTTCACAAATTCGGCCTTCTTTAAAATTTTAATTCCCTTATTTCATTTAATATTTTGTCGATTGAAAATCTAGAATGGTATTCTCAGTTTATCCATTCAATTCCATCTTTAGTAACAACCCAAATTTCGGAAACTGTCCTCCATTTAATATCTATATCTATTACTCACTCATTGTTCATTTGACTTCTTGTGAAGAAATATTTTGATTGGCCTTTTTGTGATTGAACTTTCTATGATGGAATAATTATTTGTTTATGTCAAGAATCTGATAATTTATCAGATTGGATCACGAAAAGAGAAGTCGTTGTAGCCATCCAGATTGGCCATCTGGACTGGCGATGCACTATATTCTCGAAACATGATTCAGATATTTAATAAGGTTTCTGGGATCAAAATATTATATTTCGGAAATGGATTTAAAGTTTGATATTCAGATTTTGATTTTGTTTTACCTCCATTTGGATTTAAAAATTATTGACTTGAATAATTTAAATAAAATTTAATGCTTTTGATAGAATATATATATATATATATATATATATATATATATATATATATATATATATATATATATATATATATATATATATATATATATATATATGAGTATATCTTATATTATTATTAGTTTTGATATTATGATAAAGGTAATGCAAATGATATTTAGAAAACTTGAAGACTTGAAATTTTAGTTTGGATTTTAGAATATGTTTTGGATTATTAAGAATATCCTCACATTTAAGGCTACTTCACAATCATAATTCCTTCTCATTTTATGAATATCAATGGCGTGGTAGCAAAAACTGCCGCCATGAATCCTGATAGTGAAATGGTATCTTGATTTCAGCCATATGTGCGGTGGCGTGATACAAGATTACTATATCACGTCAGAAAATGAGAAATAAGGAATATGATGGTGACTTCGTAGAATATACACAGTTATTGTATCTGACAAAATTTATTGACTATATCAAATTTTAAGATTCTTGATAATTTATGTATTTTTGGATATTCCTTTATTTTGTGAAACATATAGTGAATATATTTTTGAAGTATTATTTTGAAATAGATTACTACTTCATTTCTGTAAGGTGGGTAGCATATTTTGTTTCTCTCTAATATTTGTTTTGAAAATACTATCCTTAAATTTCCAATTTCGAGGACAAAATTTGTGTAAGGTGGGTAGAGTGTAATATTCGTATTCCGTAATATGGTATTTTGGTATTAAGTTTGGTAGACTATCTATGAAATTATTTTAATAATTTTTGATTGGGTAAAGAAATAAATTTCATTCTCTTTATATATATATATATATATATATATATATATATATATATATATATAATATGACACTTTTGCAATTTCTTCAAATATTTCAATAAGAGGGGGTATATGCAAAAAGAATAAGAAGAGAAGCAAAACCCACCCACCTAACACCCACCGAATTTGACCTCCCCCTCCTTACTCAGCATAAGTGCTGGCCTCTTCTCCTTCATTCTCCCTTTTCCATGTCAAACATGGAAAAACCTCATCCTTTTTATTTCCAAAAGCATAACCCAACTCCGACACCAACACCCTTACATAAATATCTTATCTTCCCATTCTTTCCTTCCTCACTCTTTCTCTCCTCCCTAATACTGCTGCTTCTACTGCTGCGGCTACTACCCCTGCTACTGCGCTGCTGCTGTTGCGGCCGCGTACCCCGCCGGCCACCTCGCCTCAGCTCTTTTGGCCTTCTTCCTCCTCCTACGACTCCTCCTTTTCCTTCAATTCAAAACCTAGGTATACTTCTCATTCTCCTCAAAATTTTCTTTTCTAGGTCTAAGTTATTATCTAGACATATATTTATATATAATTATTGTCATGAAAATAGGGTTGAAATTGAGAGATTTGGGAATTTGAAAGAAAAACCTAGGTCACCTAAAGACAAGGCCAGCCCTCTTCTCAATTCTTTTTCATCTTTTCCTCTTCAATGAATTCTTGATAGTTCATATTTTATCGTAATCTCATATTTATTCATAATTATGTATACTTATAGATTTATTTGGATTATTAATAGTTGTAGGCTAAACTTATCAAAATATAAAATTATCCCTTGAATCATAATTAGTTAGTTGTCAAATTTAGGATTCTAACTTTAGGAAAAATCTGAATTCATCTTTAGCCGCTCTTTGTCGATTTTAGGTTCCGATTGGAATAATTCTTAGTTGATTTTGAGAATGATGTACGACTGTCCAAAAAGAAAAATAGGACTAATTTCATGTTTGGGTGATCTTCTAGATACAATTATTAACAATTAAGATCATGGTCGTATCGGGTACTTACGATACAAGTTTAGAAAACTTTTTAACTTGATCTCGGATTCCAAAAGATTATTTTTTTAATTATATTCAGCTGATGATAGGATTAATGTTAGTTTCGTTATTTAAATTAGACTTGGTATATCTTCGAAACGCTTTATCTTATCTTCGGATAAGCTTTACGACACCTATCAACTCAAATTAAAATAATAATGATTAATAAGAGCACACGTTGTCAAAAAAAATTTAAATTTTATTTTAGATAATATATATACCTATATATGATTAACTAGTGTCTCAAATGAGTCAGATACCTTTGATATTGATTCTCAAGCCCTTATGACTCAATTTTTAGGGTTCCGAAAAGGTCGTTCATGACTAGAAGTTAAAATTTGATCTATACATATACAATTTTATATACACAATCTACCTTAGATATGGTAGTCATAGTACCAAAGTATCAATATCATATATGATAGACCGTGTCGGGTCTAAGATTTGACTTTTAGGTCAATTCATAATAATTTAGTTAAGATTTTACATCTCTCTAAATTGATTGACATTTATACAACCATTCGGAAACATCAAACAGTTTGAGTTTAGTTTGGGTGAGTATATAGACCAAGACTTCGTCAATTTAACTAATTCTAACTTGAATTTAGCCTTATCTCATCTATATTAATTTTTATTTTAATAATATTGTAAGTGAATCTTCAATTGGATATATAGCTTTTAGCACATAAGGATTTAGTAGATGTTCGAGTCCGAAAAGTGGTTGTTTTGGCCATTTTGCACATATTTAATTATAATTCAGCTTTTGTACTAGACTTAGTGTCCTACTATGATGTTTGGAATATTTAAAAAATGGGTTATATTGATTTGGTCTTTATACTTTGGGTTATGATTATATTTAAGATCCGAAAGTGATATTTTGATAGATCTATAACATTCAACATAAGCGTTGAATTCTAATTTTCTTGTTAGGTTATATAGTCACAAATTCTATTTTAAGTTTGTTGAAGTTTTCTAGAACTTCAGAAATTCTGAAAATACTGAATACCATTTCTACATAACTACGTGTTTGATTAAGTTTACAAAAAATGACACTTGAATATTTGAATGTTTAATACCTTACAAACAAGATGTTTGACACACGAGCTACTAGGAATTGAATTTCTCATTTTTGTTTGATTACACTATTTAAATGTTTGTTTAATTAACGAATTTTGACTTGTACTGAGTTTCTGAGTTTGTGTAGCAAAATCTGGGTTAGTGTAAATTGCTAAAATAGCTAATTGCTAAGGAAATGCATTGCATTGGTAAGAAAGTTTATGTTCGCCATTCAAATATCAATATATATAAATTGCGTGTGCTTTCCGGTGTAGAGTTGTTCCACCGAAGGGGTCAGCGTACCCAGGGAATGCTAGATAGGGTTGCTTTGGGTCTTATAAAATTATAAAATTTCTGGAGCCGAAATACAAAGGAGACTCTGCCGAAATTATTAAGAATTTTGGAAGTTAACCAAATTTCGATATCCCAAAATACTGCCGATATTCCTAACCCTAGACTTTAGTTGCTATATATAATTTAGCGACGGACCTCTAAAAACTTTAATTCAATTTTAATTAGGGGATGATTAGCTAGAGTTCAGGATACGTAGGACACGGACACAACTCACACAACTGAAATCTAAATTTAGATTCCTGATAGTCTGCTCTATATAAGTTGAAAGAAAATAATATTTTCTGGAATTTGTGTCCTGGTATTTATGATTATCCCAAAATTGAGTTAGGATAAAAACTTTGATACCTGCCTCCTGGATTATGAATGAGATGGAAAACCTGTATTCTATTATATCTTGAAAATGCATTTTTGCATATTGATAGTGAAAATGATATAAAGAGCAGAAACTTAATACAAGATAATAGAATAGGAATTGTTTATAGGTTTAGGTTAGAAAGCATTGGACGGGGGAGAACAACTTGAATACCACCTATGAAATTTCGTAATATAATAACAACAACAAAAGCTGATCATCAATTAAGCCTTTAGTAAGGCCTTGCGAATTGAGTGTGTGAGGTTTAGCTCACTTACCTGTCATGTGTTTATACATGTTCCTGTAATTATAAACCTATTTTGATTTAAAAGATCAATTAGGTAAAATTGATATTCTATCATGTTTTACTCACTGAATGTGAGAGGGCCGGAATCTAGGCACCGTGCCACCCTGCCTGCCACAGTCTGATCCCTGGTTACGGGATTATTGTTGGAAATTATTGTTGGAAAACTAGGTCGAGCTCCCAACCTATTACTTCTACTCCACCACCAAGAGGGGTTCATAAACTACACTCTTAGGCCTCAAGACCAAGCTCTAAGTCCAAGCTTAAGATCAACAGAAATAAAGAAAAAAATGAAGAGAAGAAGAAGGAGAGATAAAATAAAAGAGAGAGGAGAGAAAAGCAAATAGTTTATATAGAAGGTGGAATTAATTATGGTCCTGGACCTGCCATGCCAATGATCCATGAATTAAATAGAATAATCTCATCAATTCAAGAAAACCAAGAAATAAATGGCCAATATGGTGAATTAAAAAAAAAATCAATAGACAATAGGGTGATTTAAACCATATTCACAAAATTATGATGTCCTAGACTGTATACATGCGGTATGCTATAATACACCGGCGGTATACCGGCCTGATGGTCAATTCCCACTTCGAGAAAAATCCAGAGTTTTTCGTTTTACGCACGGGTCCTAGGACGGGTCTATGACATTTCCAAAAGGTATTATACTAGTCTCTGGCAGTCTGGTGATATACATGGTTGTCATAAACTCAAAAAAATATTATGTTGCATAAGTCATTAAGTATTTTCTTGTGAATAGGAAACCAGAAAATCCAGCAATACAATGCAAATTAAATACTCATGTATAGACGAGTCGCACAAAGGCAACCTTTGGATTAAGCTTCATGGCACACCTCGGCTTTCTCGCCTGAACTAGCGATTAAAGTTGAAGGGGAACAAGATCGAACCAATCTCCATCATCATCGTTCAAGGGTTTTGTTGACACTAGAAATCTCCTCCTCCTACCAAGTTGACATTACCGTCGAGTCAGATATTGTCTCATAATCATCTTCCTAGGCATAATAGTATAACAAATTATATATGGGATTCACCTCAGAGTCGATATTCAAACAAGGTCATCCTTGCGGGTATCGCTCGAACTATCTGGTGAATCTCCAAATCTCCTAACATACAGAAAGAAAAAGTAGAAGGGATAAGTTCTTACTGAGTAAAAATAAATAAAGGGTTCTGACCGAGCGATCAAGGAAAGCAAGTTTATAGGTCTAAATAGAAATCGACTGCGCAACATGGGAGAGAAAAAGTGAGTTTTCTTGCTATGTTCCCCTCCTCCCATATATATAGTGGGACCAGGGCTAGCCCTAAGGATTGGGTTTCTCTAGACAGAACTAAGTTTGGTTGCCCTTTGCCCAGTCTAGAGTTTCAAATACATAGGTTCAACAATTTCAAACATACTCCATCATAAAGGACTGTAACTATCTTAGCCAATCAAATATATTCAAATAGAAGCATCATGCTCAATTGCTATACTTCCAAAGAAAGAACAAGGGCACCATTAATTGTCATCTCAATAAAGAATCATATGTGCATATAACCGGATCAGAAATAGAACAACAATTATCATTAAGTTACTATAAGATTTTCGGATTTACCTCTTATGATAATATGTCCTTTTATTTCTCTACCTTTCTTTGGCTTCCATGTCTTAGAAAAGAGACATCCCAGACTTCCCAAAAGTTTGTCCCCCCTGAAATGATAAAGAAGGAAGTTAGCAAAGGAGGAACAATATGTATATAATGTTTTCTATAAATTACTATGGTAGTATATGGCACCACAAAAGGCTGGCAATAAATATCAAGAAACAAAATGTTATACCTTACTATGGCATTTCAGTATACCTTACTGAAGCACCTTGAAACTTATCAATGAAAATCAACTACAAGAAACTAAATATTAATGTTCGATAAGTATCAAGCAGAGATCAACTATAAGCTGTAGCATGAAAAGGATCTACAAATCACCATGACCAAATCATACTCAAAGTATAGTCTTATTGGATTCAGATGTCTTGGTCCTGGTCTTTATTTCAGTTTAGAGATTTTGTAATCATAGTCAAAGTATGATATCCTCTAATACAAAGACATATATACTATATCATTAAAATAATAAATAATGAAAAATTCTACCTTGTTCCGCCATAGAGGTACAAGATACTTCAATATTTGCTTGCTCATGGTTCAAAATGGATATATTTGCATATTATATTTTAGCTTTTGTAAAGATACATATGGTTCAAAATGGATACATTTGGTCAAAATGGATTACATTGTGCTTTTAGCTTGAACTATACAATAAAATCTTGATTACAAAAATAACAAAAAAAAGTAAGTCCGGTCATGATACTTTATAAACTAATATAATTCGGTTCAAAGAAAAATGCTTCTTGCATTTTTGAAGCAAATTCTTCAATCAAGTGATCATACTTATGCTTCTTTAGTAACTCATTTTCAATTGAGATCATAGCTAAACCATTTAATCTTTCTTGTGACATGGTGGTACGAAGGTAATGTTTTATCAACTTCAACTTAGAAAAGCTCATTTTCGCAGAAGCAACTGTCACTACCAAAATATGTCCAATTTGCGACATTTTTAGCAACGTTTAGTTCTGACGTCGTTAAATTTTACGAATTTAGCAAAGTCCTATTAAAACGTCGTAGGATGTCGCTGTTAGTGACTATCCGCGACGTTCAACGACTACAAATAATATTATGGAATAAGATGTCGCCAGATATCGCAAGACGTCGCTATTGTTTTTATTATAGCGACGTGTACGACGTAATTTTGCATATGTTGCTAAATATTATAAAATCTATGATGTTTAGCGACGTCTCTTTATGACATCGCTAATGTTTTTCATATAGCTTAACAAATTTTATTTCTTCCCATCCTTTCCGTTGAAGCAACCGTGCGTGACCGGTATAGTTAACAAAATTTGATAAGCAACCAAAGCATTCCAAAAACCACCATCTTCCTAATAAAATCTTATGAAGTCAAGGATGTCAATTAATTTTCCTACTTCTTTAGGCAATATTTTTTCAATTCTCTAAGATCTCCAAATAACTCTTTTTCATTTATATCACAATGTTGGTCGTGTTCTAAAAATCTTTCTAGCTTACTTCAATGCTCTATCAAGTTTTTATCACTAACACTTCTCAACTTTGCATTAAACAAGAACCCAAAAATGTCTTCATTAAGTTCAAATTGTTCAAATCGACCTTGAGTGATGTTAGAGCTTGATCTATAATGTGGATAAAGTAGGTGATTCTAAAATTATCCTCCGGTGTTTGGCTTCCTTAGGCAACCGCCTCCATATCCTCATCGAAATGCTTGTTTCTACGAACAACTCTCTTTTTTGGAAAATTCAGATCGATACCAACTTTATTAGCAAGTACTTTAGCTTCTTTCATCAAGTCATCAAACCCATCATCTCTAAACTTTTGAAAGAATATGATGAGCTCCTTTATTCTTGTAATTGCATCCTCTAAATTTATCTATTCTTGTTGAAGTACTTTGCCAACCTGATTAATTTTATCCAAAATTTTGTACCAAATTCATAAGCTAATCAAGAACTCAGAATCTTCTAAATATATTTTTGCACAAACCTTTAGCTTTGACCATCACAACATCCTCTTTAGAACTATTTGCAATTTTAATCAAAGCATCTCTCAATTTTGGGGCTTGATTTCTTATTGCTCTAACACTCTCAATATGACATTCCTAACGAGTTACCGACAACGACTTTGGTGTCAATCCCTTCACATATCTTCTAAGAACATCCTATCGTTGTGTTAAACCCGAAAATAAAGTATAAACCTTTGTACATATGCAAAAAAGTTTCTAGCTTTCACACAAGATTTTGCCATATCACATATTGTAAGGTTTAAGCTATGACATCCACATGTTACATAAAGTGCTTTAGGTTTTATGTCAAATATCCTCTTTTGTAAACTTTGATTTTTTTTTTCCTTTCATATTTGACCCATTATCATAACCTTGACCTCTTATATCATCAATGTTGAGCTTAAGATCAATCAAAGTATCTTCAAGTCGCTTGAAAGTTTCAAGGCCGAAGTGTCATCAACCTTTATAAACCCAAGAAAGAACTCTTCTATATGTACTTCCATCTTCAACAACCGTATATTTTATGAAAATTAACATTTGTTCTTTATGACTTAGATCCGGAGTACAATAAAGAATAATGGAGAAATACTTTGTCTTCAAAATCTTTTGGAGTATTTTTTTTTCTTTATCTCATTTGCTAACAAGATTATCAACTCATTTGAATTTTGTGGCTAAGATAATGGTATTGAATTTCATTATCGATCACACGATGAAGATGTTGTTGCATAATTGGGTCAAATTTTGCAACAAATTCTATAATTTGACAAAAGAGTCCATTGTTCTTCTCATAGATCTTCTCATTAGTACCACAAAATGGCAAATCATTTCGCGAAAGTGTCTTCACAACCCCAATGATTCGAACTATTATCATCTTCCAACGAACCTTTTCCTTGTCAATTTGTGCTTGCATTTCTTTGTCAATAGTTTCCTTTAGTTTTAGTCCCTTTTGTAAGTCAACCCACTTCATAACATTTGCATCATGTTCGGGATTACCTTCATGATCTCGAAGCTTTGTTGGTAGGTTGTGCCAATCATCAATTACATTTTTGGCCAAATTAGATATCATCTTTCTATGCTTGAATAGCTTGCAACAAAAACAAAAGAATTTATTCAACTCATTTGAATAGACAAGCCACTTTCTTTCTTTCTTTCTTCTCCCCATTTGGTTGATGACAAATGTAATGTTTAGAAGAAAATGACCTCCCATTGTTTGTCTCTTGGAAACTCATCATTTTCTTTCAAAATCTTAATAGGACCTTGTTGAACTAAGAGTATCCTCTTGGCATCATTAATCTTTTCCCACAAACCCAGATTGTAATTCTCATCAACATCTTTCTCAAGATCAAGCACACTTTTTGTCACTACCCCATTTCCAGGGTAGGATATTTTTTTATTTTAATTTGGTAAATTGTGTATTGATCATAAATATTTGTATTAATATTTAATTAGTTGCATGTATTTATTTTTATTAGTTGTTTTAGGATTTTGGCTAGTCTGGACCCATGTTAGACCCTAATGGACCCTTGTCAGACCCAACCAACACCCTTGTCAGACTCATTTATTGGTTTAGAATAGTTATTTATATTTTAATTAGTTAGTTGGAGTGATTAGGCGCTACCCCCTCTGGAGGAGACAATCTTTCCGAATAGGGGGAATTAATTAGAGTGCATTGGAACTCCAAACCCAAACCCTAGTGTGAATGACTTAATTTAAGGGCATTTTGGTCTTTGTACCTAAATGCAAAACCCTAACCCTATTTCTATACATGGCCGGCCACACCTCCCCTTCATTTTTACTTCTTCTTCTTCTTCATTTTTCTTCCTCCATCCTCTTTCTTCACTTTCTTCCTTCACTTCTTCCATTTTCAAGTAAGTTTCCCACTTTTCTTCTCTTCCCTTATTTACTTCTCTCATAAATGCAAACCCTAACCTTTCATTTTCCCCCAACCTAGGTGTGTAGAACTTAGAATTGGTGTAGAAGCTTGGGTTGGAGGCTTGGTGTGGTAGATTTAGGAGTTTTTGGAGACTTTGGCCTTGGGATTCCAACTTCCAAGAGGTAAACCCTAAATTTTCTCTTAGTAATTACTCTAATATAGTGTAATTAGTAGTTTAGAACCTTCCTAGACC
>JAYESA010000006.1:84307547-84310047 GCA_036927795.1 Iris macrosiphon
TAGAGTTGACTTTTTGGACCTCGAGTTGACTTTTTGACCCAGATTTCACCGGTTTGACCCATTTGACCTAGAACAACCCTAGAAGCTTGTTTTTAGTTATTTTATATATGTATAACTCTTTAGAACCCCGTTTAACCTTGCTTTTCGTAATAGGTCTTCGCGATGCCAGTTCGGACCTCGATCCTCGCTAGTTGCTCAGGACGTCAGGCGAATACAATCTCTGATAGTTTTCATTATCTGATAATTATTATGATTCAGCTTCTAATATAGTATTATCTGATTTTCTGGCATGACACTGACTAGTATTTCTGGATTCATTTACTTGTGACACGTATATTTCATATTTCTGGCCTCTATTTCTGGAATCATCTACTGGCATCACATCAGGACTCACCATAAGCATCACTCATGTTTCTGGCTATACTCATACTTGATTTGCGTGTTGGGCCTTGGATTCACTTGTACTAGTCGGGTAGAGAAATACTCGAATAGACATGTAAACATTCCCAAATCTGGAATCACTCCCTCTGGTCTAATCTGGAATGATAGCTGTCGCGCACCCAGTGTGCGGTGAGCCATACTTAGCCCTAGCTGTTTACATGTCGAAACAGGTATTTCAGAGATACGAGTTCATTCTTTCTAGTCTGGACTCTCTTGCATTTCTTGACTTGTCTCACTTATACTTTCTGGACTGGACTCATTATATTTATTCTTGCTGGACTCACCCCACCCATACTTTGAGATGCTCTTCCCCGCCGATTCACGTTATTGTGTACACACTTGATCTTAGTTTAGATTTCTTGTATCCTACAATCATTACTATCTTGCTTCTGATTTTCATGCATCTTTACCTTTATGCACCAGTTGATAGATATATATGTTTCCTTGTTCATACTTCATTTCCTTCACCTTGTGCTACTTGCTACAACTGTTTTATAGTTTTTATCATTTAACTAGAATTGCTGTTAGATGTGTACTTCTTCCAATCCTGACTGGATATATTTTTCAGAGGATCTGGAAGATTGGTGTTCGATGTTTTATGGACCTCAGGCTATCGATGGTGCAGACAGGGATCCCCTAGTTCAGGAGTGATTTCCGGATTAGTAGCCGGGATCACTAGGACCTTAGTGTATTTATTAGCTTTTGGTACCGGATTTGTCCCCGGCTTTTGGTTTGTGACTTTGTATTGTATTTGATTCAGGATATATTGTTGTTATCATTATTATTGTTGCTGTCTTTAGTAGTAGTAGTTGTTTAGATTTTGTAGTTGTTAGACTTCCTTGTTATCTTATCGTGCTTAGATCGTGATTGAGTACTTGTGTTAACTTTATCATATTGTTCCTCCGTTTGGAGTTGAGATCTTGACAAGTACTTATATTGTTCTGTGAGATTGTTAGCTAGATAGTAGACCTAGACAGCGTTCTACCGTCGATGCTGTGGCGTAGGCTGGACGTACCCACGACTCATGTCCGATTTTTCGGGTTCGGGACGTGACACATTTTTGGTGGCGGCCCACGCAGGTCTCGAGCTTCGCAATTAGTACGATATCGTGGTAGTACAACGATTTAGTTGTACTGCTGCGAGCCTCCTCTAGAATATAGGATCTAGAATGAGAGTGTGTTCAATCACGACTAGGACCCTTCTTGATCTTTTGCTATTTCTAATTATTCTGAAATTGCTTTATTTTGAAATATTTCTGTCCTCCTTTGATGATATCGTATCTTACGCCGCATTGACTTCTTTTGATCTGTGTTCACGATGCCTCCGAAGACACGATTCCATCGTACCATCCCATCAGTTGCCACCGAGAGGTCTGCTACCTCTCGTCCTGCTCGTATTCAGGCAGCTGCTACTGCTCCACTTACCACTTCTGCAGTTAAGGGAGTATCTATTTTCCTCGGGGATCCTCCTCCACCTGTCGATCCGAGGACTACCCTAGTCGTTCCGATGGTACCTCCTCCACCACCTCTTGCACCAGTAGACGCCGTACAGTTGTTTATGTTCTTCAAGGAGATGATGGACGCGCATCACCTCCAGGTGGATGTGATGAGACTGGGCATTGAGAATGCCCACTAGGTAGCCATGACGATAGTGGATAGAGTAGCTCAGATCCAGCCACAGGCAGGACTCAGCACCCAAGGCCGGGCAACATTATTGACTTCCAGAGGATGCGGCCCAAGGAGTTCCGGGGTATAGAGGCGATCCTGTACGCGGATGACTGGATAGAGCATATCGAGGGGATCTTCAGGCTGGCATAGATTCCAGACAGCATGTAGATAGAGGCAGCGGGCAGTCAGATATTTGACCTTGCTTTGACGTGGTATTGTACTGATACGAGGATCGCGGCACCAGGGCTTACGTGGGTGGCTTTTAAGAGACTTTTTAAGAAGAAGTTTTTTCCAGATGTGGCGCTCAATGCCTTGGAGAGTCAGTTCGAGGAACTCATCTAGGGGAGCATGCTGGTAGACGAGTACGCAGCGGAGTTCTGCCATCTGGGCAG